>JANJPG010000206.1:0-13628 GCA_030407185.1 Lipomyces yarrowii
AAGCGGAGGGTACAGTACGAAGAAGAGGTGCGGGAGAATCCGCGAAATTACGATACATGGTTTGCTTATTTATCGATGGCGGAAGAATCATCGCGGAATATAGATGAAGTTCGAGATCTTTATGAGCGAGCGATTGCGAACGTGCCTCCGACACAAGAGAAACAGCATTGGGGTCGATATATCTACTTGTGGATAAGGTATGCAATTTATGAAGAACTCGTCACAAAAGACTTTGGACAAGCCCGGGATGTTTACAAAGCCTGTCTCAAATTGATTCCCCATAAGCAGTTTACGTTCGCAAAGATATGGTACATGTATGCTTGCTTCGAGGTTCGACGAAATAATCTGAATGTGGCGAGGAAGCAGCTGGGAATGGCGATAGGAATGTGCCCCAAGCCGAAATTATTCAAGTGCTATATAGAGCTCGAAATGAAGCTTCGCGAGTTCGACAGGTGCAGAACTCTGTTTGAGAAGTACTTGGAGAAGTACCCGCGAACGCCTCAGGCATGGCTTGATTATGCTGAGTTGGAACAGATGTTGGGTGACGAGGACAGGGCCCGGGCAATATTGGAATTGGCCATGTCCATTCCGGGTTTGGATTTCGGAATGAATGAGGAAGAGTAGCATGAAGTGAATGTAGGTAACGGATGCGCGGTATTTTGATTGTAATATAACCTCTATATTAATGATCTAACGCCAAGGTAAATTTCCCTCATGCCTGATACTGCGGTGCGTGTGATACGTACAGGCTGCCTTAGACAACGAGAACTATCCATTACGGACAAGCAAATCACATTTCCATGCCAAATCTATCGTCTATCTTTGCTTTGAATATCAAAATTATGCCGTCCGGTTTGACTGAGCCTCTACCTGACGCAAGGCAGCTTCGGCGGCTACGAATGTCTCGTCTGAGAGGATATCGTCCAACTTGCTGTCAATATTATCCAGCATTGCCTCTAGGGCCTATATTCAATATTGTTAGTTCAATCGCTTGTCTGTAAACCAGTATTTATTAATTTGGTGCCTTCTTACGCTGGCAGCCTTCTCAGCCTTCATGAGTTCCTGGTATGCGCTCGCAACATCAGTCCGGCTGTCATCTGATGATGATGCACCAGTCGAGCTAATTTTCTCTTCTGTTGTCATTTCCTGCCTGTCATACGATCCAATTTATAACCTCGAATAGTCTCGAGTCACCTGCTTATCCCACGAAGAGACGAACGCATGCCAAAGCACGCGCGACAGATAAACCCTTATCTAGTCGATAGGCGAGACACTTATTTTTTTAGCCGCCACACTAAGGCGAAAACACTAACTTTAATATGCGCCCTGTCGGTCGTGCCAAGCCACCGAGTCCGCTACGGACTTATTACTTAACTATAGTCTAATAATGGAAGTTAATTCGTGTTACCGGCTGTCGTCGATTAAGCAGAGTATCTAACATTAACCGAATAAAAAAAATCACTGATTTTTACGCAATATACCTAGTAAAATTCATTTTGAGAAATCGCACTAATCTCTGCGGAGAAAGTGTGTGATTGGAGGCAACAAACTCGCAAGGTTCAGCGGCGCAAAAATCACCTCCACACATTATTACAAAAGACTCACACCGTCGCTCGCCGCAAATAATAAGATCGGGTTTACATCGGCCTTTCCTACCTCCACCACACAATCATGAACAAATAAATCTACCCCAACTTTCCCACAGTTCCTGAAATTTCATTTTGCATTTTAGATACAGATTTATATAATCAATGTCGTCAAGCAAATCAGTATCCACAGCAGCTGGATCGCGGCAGTCATCTGTCTCATCGACCGGATCTATCGATCCGCTTTCGGTCGCCCAAGTCTACTATGGTCCTGAGACTGATTTCACTACCCACAAGATTGGCAATCTCATTCGCACGAGAACACTGTCGACGGTATGTTATACATTGTTTACTTTGATAATGGGCAGATCGGACAGACATCAAACTGCACTTGGGCAGTTTCGAAATGCTGCCACAGATCAAGCCCAAAAATTTGGCGGCGGCCAAGTGTTACAAGATAGTCAAGAGCCTAACTGTGAACTGTTGTAGGTACAAACTCGAAGCAGCACTAATACGCCTGACTTTCTGAAGTCAGTTCCGCGCAGAAGAGCATCTCAAGGTTCGTGCAAATCGTTTGGAGTCATGTTGGCGGAGGGCGGATCTGATTTGGGGTTATAGATGCTCAACCTCTGACGCCGCGCAAATTCCTTGTCGACGTGAACTTGACTCTCCAGACTCTGCTTGAGAGTGAAGACACTGACGGGAATATGCAAATTACGATCGAGGACCTGGGTCCAAAAGTCTTACAGCTTGGCACCGCGAACTCTAACGGGTTCAACAAATTCGACATTCGCGGCACGTATATGCTGTCTAACCTACTACAAGAGCTTACCCTTGCCAAGGAGTACGGCCGAAAGTCGATTATACTTGATGAACAGCGTTTAAATGAGAATCCAGTTAGCAGGTTGTCCCGGTTGATCCAGACACAATTCTGGGATTCGTTGACTCGTAGGATCGATGCTTCGCTGCTGGAAATCATTGCTGTTGATCCCAAGAACCGTTCAAAAGATCAGAGCCCTCGAATATACGTGCCGCCGACCCAGAAAGAACAATATGAATACTATGTGCAAGAAGCGGCTAAACGGCCTCATCTTAAACTCCAAGTTGAGTATCTTCCCGAATCTATTACGGCGGAATGGGTCAAATCGGTCAATAATAAGCCAGGATTGCTTGCACTGGCAATGGACCATGTGGTCGATGAATTCACCGGACAACCAACGTTGCGAGGGAAGCCTTTTGTTGTACCCGGTGGTCGATTCAACGAGCTGTACGGGTGGGACTCATATATGATTGCATTAGGCTTATTGGTGGATGGGAGAATCGATCTGGCGAAAGGAATTCTCGAAAACTTCGTCTTCGAAATCAAACATTATGGGAAGATCTTGAATGCGAATCGTTCGTACTATCTTTGCCGCTCACAGCCACCATTTTTGACAGACTTGGCTTTGAAGGTCTATGAGAAAACTATATACGAACCAGGAGCATTGGAATTGTTGAAGGAATCGTTCAAGGCTGCCATCATGGAGTATAAGCAAGTTTGGACGTCGGCGCCACGATTGGATCACGAGTCGGGATTGTCCTGTTATCATCCCGACGGAATTGGCATTCCGCCTGAGACCGAGGCTAGTCATTTTGAGCACCTCTTGATGCCTTTTGCCGAGAAGCGTGAACTCTCCTTGGAGGAGTTCCAAAAACAGTACAATGATGGAACTGTCAAGGAGCCTGCTCTCGATGAGTATTTCGTTCATGATCGAGCTGTTCGAGAATCTGGTCATGACACAACTTACCGGCTCGAGAAGCGATGCGCCAATCTCGCAACGATTGATTTGAACAGTTTGTTATACAAGTACGAAGGCGATATCGCTCATACCATAAGAACAATGTTTGGCGACAAGCTCGTGCTCGCCGATGGGAGTATAGAAACCAGTGCGGCTTGGGATCGGCGGGCACGTCGACGAAGGAACTTGATCGATCAGTATATGTGGGATGAGGAAAAAGGCATGTACTTTGATTACGACATTGTGCAGAAGAAGAAGTCGGATTATGAGTCTGCAACGACGTTTTGGGCAATGTGGGCTGGATGTGCATCTCCAAAGCAGGCGGCAAGACTGGTTTCGGATGCGCTGCCAAAGTTTGAAGAGTTTGGTGGCCTGGTTTCTGGAACAGAGAAGTCTCGCGGTCTGCTCGGACTTGATCGACCGAACAGACAGTGGGACTACCCTTATGGATGGGCACCGCAACAGATTCTTGCCTGGGTCGGGTTGATCAGGTATGGCTATGAAGAGGATGCCGAGAGATTAGTCTATCGATGGCTATACATGATTACGAAAGCATTTGTGGATTATAATGGCATCGTTGTCGAGAAGTATGATGTCACGCGACCGGTCGATCCGCACCGTGTCGACGCAGAGTATGGCAACCAAGGGTCAGATTTCAAGGGAGTTGCAAAGGAAGGATTTGGCTGGGTAAATGCGTCCTACACTTTCGGGTTGACGCTGATTACCAGCCATGCGCGACGCGCACTAGGCGCATGCACGCCGCCAGGTCTTTTCTATGCGAGCCAAAGCACATATGTCTAAAAGAATTTGTTTTTTTTTGTTCTTTTGACGCCAGCATATATCACTCGGTGCATAAACGAGGTGGATTCAGGGTGTACAGTGTAGAATGGGGTGGGGTTTAAGGATGGAGATGGGTTGTGTTACTTTGTGTTTTATTATGTTCCTATGTTAGTTTACATTTTAGCTGCTGTGGTAATATTTGCGAAGGCTATTAATATTTTTTCTCACATTGGCTATAATAAATATGTCTAGTCTGGCCTTTTTCCATGGTTTCTTGAGTTGTTTGAATATGTTGACAAGATCACATAACTACATCATCACTCCGGGGTGATAAAATGACGTATGGTGGAGTACGGGCCCCGGCGCCGCCGGATCCGCAATAAATTTTTTTTACGCCGCCTCAAACCGTCACATGACCCGGACGGTGCATCAGCCGGATAAAATCAAATCAAAAATAGAGATTGAAGAATATATAACTTCGAGATTATACATATAATATAATTGAGCAATGTTACATTGGGGATTGCCCCAGACTCAGGAACCGGGCAAACTGTGGCAATCACGAGCCGCACACCAGCCACAGATTGCTCGGCTGCGATGGCGCGGTGGCTGGAATTGGACGACAAGGCGGCGAGACGCTAAGCCCAAAGAGGCAACCTGTGGCGTGCGCGCAACGACGTCCGCCATAAGTGGAGCGCTTATGGACGTTTATGGCGAATGCACGCCAAAATGGTGGCAAATGCGACTCGAGAATAAACCGGGACGTCAAGGAAGACAAGTCTGCGCTAGGCCAAATCGGGTTAGTGGAGGACCAAGAGGCGCATGCGGCGGTGCATAACACGAAAAATCTTCGTGCGACCGACGACGAACCAGAAAACAAGCAATTTGAGCAACCGACCCGGTCCGAACCTCCGAGAGCCTTTTTTGCCATTCATTCCCTCCACGCCAAATAGGCAACGTCATTTATATTTATAAGATTCCCCACGTTGGTATCGTTCTGCACTGTCTTTGTCGCATTGCAGTATATACCTGCGTGGTGTCGATTTTGATCTAGACATAACAGAGCAATGAAGTTCTTCTCGTCACAGTGTTCGTTTGACTACCCATGGGCGCACGTATGTTCCTGTTCTTATACCGAAGATCTATAATGTCATGCTAACAATTCCCAGGTTTCTGCGTCAGCATGGAAGAAATATCCTAATGAGATGTCTACTCACGTCGTCGCGGTTGACGTTCTGCGACGCGAGGTCGATCCTGTGTCTGGAATCCTCACTACCGAGCGCCTTATCACTTGCAAGCAGAACATCCCAAGGTGGCTGCTGGCAGTTGTCGGCGGACGCGACACGTCTTATGTTCGCGAGGTTTCAGAAGTCGATCCGGTTGCGAAGACCCTCACTCTGCGATCTCAAAACCTGACCATGAACCACCTTCTCAGCGTGCAGGAAACCGTTGTCTATTCTCCGGACGCTACAGATCCCAATAAGACCATATTCGACCAGACCGCTCGTATCGTGGCCTATGCCGCCTTCCAGCGTCTTTGCAACAAGATTGAGGACTGGTCTGTCGAGCGTTTCCGACAGAATGCCGCTCTTGGCAAGCTCGGATTCGAGTCCGTCCTAAAGAAACTAGCAGACGCCGTTCCAGACAGCGTGCTGCCGACAGAGATTTTACAGCCTGCTGCCGCTAATTAAGTCTAAACGGTTCGCCATCATCTTCCGCGCTCAATCATTCTTCATAACCGAATCGTCACGTGACACGCGATACACAATTTTCTTCGCAATCCTAAAAAAGTCACCTTGCTTGCATTCAGATTTTCGTTTACAATGTGTTGGGTTTCTGGTGTGATCTATAGAATTTGGCTTTCTTCTTTTTTTTTTCTTTTTAACTCATTTATGGCGCATTTGGGTTCGGCTAAAATTTATTTATCATGTATTATCGAGATTTACTCGATTGTTATACACTCTCCACTATATTAGACTTTATGCTCTTAATAACTGTATTATATTTGTATTGCTAGCCGAAATGGATGTCTCCGCTCATGAATATAATATATATATTGGGTCATGATTAGTGCTGTATGGAGTTTGAAATAGATTTACATTCAATTTGGTGAACACCGTTTGGGCCAAGCGTTCGTGATGATTTCTCACATGTTGTCAAAAGCCGGGTAACCCTGCAATGTGCCAAACAAAACCGGTTTCTGAAAGTTATTATTATGGAAGAGCAGGCGTCTTTCGATATCGATAAGTGCAATTACAGCAGTTCTGAATAGACTAGGACGAGAAGGTGTATAGGTTTAGGTCATTAGACTGTCCGTTGGTCGTTTTAATCTGTTCATAATCGGGTATAACATATAGGTTCTCCGTTCAACCAACCGTGCCAATTGAGACCCAATGCCAGATACCGCAAAGGAAAAATCGGCTGCGAATGGAAGCCAATGGGATGGCAAAGGTACTGCTGTTTCCACAGTGATGTGTTTTTGATAATTGAATTTGGAAAGCAAGTGCGGAAAGCTAATACTTTCTGCTGTTACAGCCGTGATTAAGTCGGTCGATATGGTATGCCACGGGGGAGTGTGAGCTGTGTGCGAAATATGCGCCAATCTGACAATTGATCTTGTAGTCGGAAGAGATGCAAGCGGTTGTCATTGATCTAGGTATGTCAGCGCTACTTGGGTGGTTGTGAATAGCACTAACAGACGAATTGCAAAAGCCATGCAAGCCATGGAGAGGTATAATATAGAGAAGGTAAGAGTATTTTCATCCGAACCGACGGTACGCTCTATACTAAAAGTGTAATCCAGGACATCGCCGCACATATAAAGAAGGAGGTATTGCTTGGAAGTTTGGCTGCTTGTTGAGGACGAAGAACTTAACGTTTATCCAGCTCGATCAACGGTTCGGACAGACCTGGCACTGCATTGTTGGCCGGAATTTTGGAAGCTACGTTACACATGGTACGAATTTTACATTCTTTACTGATAATTTTTTGTGCTAAGATGGTAAATATAGAAACGCGACACTTTATATACTTTTACCTGGGCCAAATAGCGATATTGCTATTCAAGACGGCTTGATGCATAGTATCAGATACTAATCAATATAATGAATAATATTCTCAGCAAAGACACCGGCCGTTGCCCTTGTCGCAGGAAACTTGACAGAGCAGTGGACACGTATTTTTTTACAGAATACCACGGGGAACATCCAACGAATTTGATAGACAGACTCGGTCCCTTTTTTTACATATCATGTACCGATGAATGCTTGACACATTCAGTGAGAAAGATAATATCTAATAATTTATTAAACGGAAGTAAATATAATAAATGGTGCACAAATAGATGGTTTCCACTGTAATTCTTTCGACACATGGCAATTTGCGGGGTAGGGTTTATCAGGCAGTCGTTTGAGTATATTTCAGCACCTGCGCGCTTGACATACTTGAATTTGTAAGTCATTCCACTACACCAAAACGCACGCTTGGGTTCTTGAACATACATCCTATTCCTCCGCTCACCGAACGTGATCCATTCGATTGGATTGCTAGGTTTTGTTTGGAGTGGATAAAATCTTTTTGTCTTAGTTATAAGCGGAATATCCCGTCTTTTACTGCATGATGGCTGAAGGTGGCAATCAAAAATATGTCAAATAAAACACTGCTCGTTTTCTAACCGTTTTCGAATATATAGAGACCTACGACGATCCGTACGGCTACGATGAAGCGTCCGAGATCACCGCCGAGGACTGTTGGACTGTAATCTCATCATTTTTCAACGAGAAGGGCCTGGTGTCCCAGCAACTAGAATCATTTGATGAGTTCATTCAAACCACCATTCAACAACTTGTCAGCGAAGAGCCGACGCTTACACTCGATCAACCGGCACAACATAACGGCCCCGATGGTGATATCAATCGGCGATATGAGATACAATTTGGCAAAATCTATCTTTCGAGGCCTACGATGACAGAAGCAGACGGAAGTACTCATCCCATGTTTCCCCAGGAAGCGCGTCTGCGAAATCTGACATACTCGTCGCCACTATATGTCGAAATGACCAAACGCTCACTTTATTCAAGAGATGTCGACCTAGCACCGGGACAAGAGGTTGTTTGGGAGGCGGAGAATGAAGAAGCAGAAGAAGCTGAATCTAAAGTGTTTATCGGCAAAGTACCGATCATGTTGCGATCTCAGTTTTGCATGCTCAGATGGTTGAAGGAGCACGAGTTCTACGACGTCAACGAATGCCCTTACGACCAAGGTGGATACTTTATTATCAATGGTTCAGAAAAAGTCCTTATCGCGCAAGAGCGAAGTGCCGCCAACATCGTCCAGGTTTTCAAAAAGGCCGCACCTTCACCTGTTAGCTATCTTGCCGAGATTCGATCAGCATTGGAAAAAGGTTCGCGATTGATAAGCTCTATGCAAATTAAGTTGTATTCCAAAGGTGATAAAAATGTTGGGTCAACAATCAAGGCCACCCTGCCATACATCCGAAATGATATTCCCATTGTTATTGTGTTCCGTGCGCTTGGTGTTGTACCCGACGGTGACATTCTCGAACATATCTGTTATGATCAGACTGATTCGCAAATGCTCGAGATGCTGAAACCATGCATTGAAGAAGCGTTCGTTATTCAGGATAGAGAGGTTGCATTGGACTTCATTGGTCGTCGTGGTACTGCTATGGGTATCAATAAGGAAAAGCGATTAAGATATGCTCGAGACATTATGCAGAGGGAACTGCTACCACATATCACTCAGAGTGAGGGTTATGAGACCAGAAAGGCATTCTTTTTGGGGTATATGGTTCACAAGATGCTGCAGTGTGCCTTGGAGCGACGAGAAGTTGATGATCGAGACCATTTTGGCAAGAAGCGTCTCGACCTGGCCGGTCCTCTATTAGCCAATCTGTTCAGAATTTTGTTCAAGAAACTGACTCGAGATATGTACAAGTACATGCAAAAGTGCGTCGAAACTAATCGCGATTTCAATTTGACATTGGCTGTTAAACCTAATACGATTACCAACGGCCTCCGCTACTCATTGGCTACCGGTAACTGGGGTGAACAGAAGAAGGCCATGTCGTCGCGTGCTGGTGTATCTCAAGTGTTGAACCGCTATACGTTCTCATCCACGCTCTCGCACTTGCGGCGAACAAACACTCCTATTGGACGTGATGGCAAGATCGCGAAGCCCAGACAATTACACAATACTCATTGGGGTTTGGTATGCCCAGCAGAGACTCCAGAGGGTCAGGCTTGTGGTCTCGTGAAGAACTTGTCACTAATGTCTTGCATTTCTGTCGGTACTTCTTCGCAGCCTATCATATATTTCTTGGAAGAATGGGGTATGGAACCCCTTGAGGACTATGTTCCGCACGCGACGCCAAACGCTACAAGGGTCTTTGTAAACGGTGTCTGGATTGGAACTCACAGAGACCCTGCTGTACTTGCAGAAACCATTCGCTCTTTGCGCCGAACCGATCACATATCACCTGAAGTTAGCATTGTGCGTGATATCCGTGAGAAGGAATTCAAAATCTTCACGGATGCCGGCAGAGTATATCGACCCCTTTTCGTTGTTGACACGGACAAGGCGAGTCCTCATTTTGGTGAACTGATGTTGCGCAAGTCACATGTCAACCGATTACTTGATGACTTTGAATCAACCGAGGAGGATCGCTACGGTTGGACTTCCCTTGTTTCGGAGGGTATCGTTGAGTACGTTGACGCTGAAGAAGAGGAGACAGTTATGATTGCCATGACACCGGAAGATCTTGAAATGTCCCGGCAATTGCAGGTTGGGGTGGAACACGACGAAACTCTAGACCCATCACACCGGTTGAAAGCAATGCCAAGTATGAATGCGCATACGTGGACCCATTGTGAAATTCATCCTAGTATGATTCTCGGTATCTGCGCCAGTATCATTCCATTCCCCGATCATAACCAATCCCCTCGAAATACGTATCAGTCTGCTATGGGTAAACAAGCTATGGGAGTTTATCTGACAAACTATGGTGTGCGGATGGATACTATGGCCAACATCCTCTATTACCCGCAGAAACCCCTTGCAACCACTCGGTCCATGGAGTTCATGAAATTCAGAGAATTGCCGGCGGGACAGAATGCCATCGTTGCTATTCTTTGTTATAGTGGTTATAACCAGGAAGATTCCGTTATTATGAATCAGAGCAGTATTGACCGTGGTTTATTCCGAAGCTTATTCTTTAGAACATACATGGACCAAGAGAAGCGCGTTGGTATGGCAGTGGTTGAAGAATTTGAGAAGCCTATCCGGGGAAATACGCTGCGCATGAAGCATGGTACATATGACAAGTTGGATGACGACGGATTGATTGCTCCTGGCGTGCGTGTCTCAGGTGAAGATATTATTATTGGTAAGACAGCTCCTATACCTCCCGAAACAGAGGAGCTGGGCCAAAGGACGCAATTTCATACGAAGCGTGATGTATCTACCCCGCTCCGCAGTACTGAAAGTGGAATTGTTGATCAGGTTCTTCTCACCACGAACGGAGAAGGTTTGCGATTTGTCAAGATCAGAATGCGCACGACAAAGGTCCCCCAGATTGGTGATAAGTTCGCATCTCGACACGGTCAGAAAGGTACTATTGGTGTCACTTATAAGCACGAAGATATGCCTTTTACCGCTGAAGGCATTGTTCCGGATCTCATTATCAATCCGCACGCTATTCCATCGCGTATGACGGTTGCACATTTAATCGAGTGCTTGCTTAGCAAAGTGTCTTCGCTTTCGGGTCTCGAAGGTGATGCTACTCCATTTACCGATGTCACGGTCGACGCAGTTTCGAAGCTTCTCAGGGAGCACGGATACCAATCGCGTGGTTTCGAACTCATGTATAACGGGCATACCGGTAAGAAGCTGATGGCGCAAGTCTTTTTGGGTCCCACATACTACCAACGATTGCGGCATATGGTTGACGACAAAATTCACGCCCGCGCACGTGGTCCCGTTCAGATTTTGACGAGGCAGCCTGTCGAAGGCCGTTCGCGAGACGGTGGCCTGAGGTTCGGAGAGATGGAACGTGATTGTATGATTGCTCATGGTGCCGCAGCGTTCTTGAAAGAGCGTCTGTTTGAGGCATCTGATGCATTCCGCGTTCATGTCTGTGGAATTGTAAGTCAGAGCGTGATTGTGTCGGGAGTCATTGTCGCTAATATCTTTCTTTGTAGTGCGGTTTGATGACTGTTATCACGAACTTAAAGGCAAATCAATTTGAATGCCGTGCTTGCAAAAACAAGACAAACATCTACCAGGTATGTCGTTCGTCGGAGCCCGGGGTATGATTATGCATTGAAGCTGACTGGTTATAGATTCACATTCCGTATGCTGCAAAGCTCTTGTTCCAAGAACTCATGGCTATGAATATCGCGCCACGAATGTATTCGGATCATTCTGGACAATCTGTGAGGCAGTAGGATGCTTGGTTTCTGAAAGTGGTCTTTTTTTTGAAAAATGTAATATAGATGTTGTGTATATAGGTTTTTATGTTCATGTTTTCATGTGAAGTAGGACAGCAAGGAATCGAGATGCGAATATTTGAGAAAGTTGTCTTGACCATTTGTGTAATTATCCTCACAAACAAATGTCCCAGATATTCACGTGCTCCGGAGACTGAGCTGCGGGGCAGAGTGTCTCTCCAAAATGAATAAATACCGTCGTCGGGGATTCATATCCCCTTAAATATGTGTGCGTCGTATTTAATCCGGTTTCCAAATTTATTCAACTACTATGTTACAAATGAGACCTCGGATCTTTGCCTCGAGCCTTCAATCAGTGCGCTGTGTCGCGCAGGCACGAAGATCACTCAGTGCCTCGACACCGACACAGGCGGCAGGACCAGTGAAGCAACTAGGAGTGATAGGAGCTGGGCAGATGGTACGGTAGTACAAGTGCATATTCGCAGCATAGTAACAGTGCTAATATCTTCATTATAGGGTCTAGGAATCGCATTTGTAGCCGCCCTAGTTTCAAAGGTCCCGGTCGTTCTTGTCGACTCTTCTGAGGCTTCCATAAATAAGAGTATTGGATTCTTAGGTACTTACACTATAAATTTTGGTGGTGGTTGCAGTGACGGTTTATAGTAACATGATAGTTAAGACAGATTGCTGCAGAAAGATGTTGCCAAGGGCAAATACAGTCAAGCTGAAGCCAACCAGGTGAAAAGTCGAATAGACCCTACAACGAAGTTCGATTCCATATTCACGGCTGATTTTATAATCGAGGCTGTACCGGAGATAACCGCACTCAAGTGTGAAATATTCGCAAAGCTGGCTGTTGGTGCCAAAAGTGATACGATATTAAGCACGAACACGTCATCAATTTCGATAACCAAGATCGCGGCTGCGGCGAAAGGCGCAGAAGAACGTGTTGTATGTACACACTTCATGAACCCAGTGCCGGTCCAGAAAGGTGTGGAAATTATTGCCGGATTACAGACTACAAGTGAAACACTGGATCGCGCGGTTGAGTTTGTGAAAACCATGGGTAAAATACCGAGTGTGTCGGCCGACAGCCCCGGATTCATTGCCAATCGACTATTGATTCCGTACATAAATGAAGCGATTATCTGTTTAGAAACAGGTGTGGGTACAAAGGAAGATATCGACAATATGATGAAGAACGGATGCGCGATGCCCATGGGCCCTTTGGCATTGGCAGACTTTATTGGGTTGGACACGTGTCTTGCCATTATGAATGTGCTACACACCGAGACGGGGGATTCAAAATATCGGCCCTCTGGTTTGTTGCAAAAAATGGTTGACGCCGGATGGGTGGGTGTGAAGTCGAAGAAGGGATTTTACGATTATTAGCGAAGCATGGTTTACGGGCGTTTTTCCGGGTTCATTGAGGCTATGGATGGTTCGCGGCACTGCAGTGTGAGATGCTCGAGTGGAAGTTTGACGGGCATGTCTTGCCACTCTAGTAAGAGCTTCATCACCGGCCCCGAGCAACGTCTCTTCTAGTTTAATTGTAATACGCCATTATTTTCATATTTGATATTAAATTCGTAGAGAGCTGAATGTAGCATGTTATAGAGATCTGAGATGCTTCTCGCAAACGAGCCTGTATTAAAGAAGGATTTATCACGTCAAGTCCGACTATCCCTTTACGAATAATAGTGCCCGATCAAGCCGTAACGGCTGGTTAGCAGCACCGTGATTCACCGCCTGACGCACGATATCTAGAAAATTGACCATCTTCTCAAACGAATAACTTCGTCAATATGGAACCAGTTCATCAGACAGTTGCTTATTTAGAAACGCTAGATCAACTAAAGTTGCAAATCCGTTTGGTCAATAGTACAACGCTGTCGAAGCGAGGCCGTGGGGTTCAGCAATCGCAGTGAAGGACAACATAACAACCAACGATTATTGAAGAAGCAACAATCCGATGAGCTTATAACATGGATAAATCGCTTCAACTATTGTGGGCTTCC
>JANJPG010000207.1:0-13592 GCA_030407185.1 Lipomyces yarrowii
TATGGTCGATGCTGATGATGGTTAGTGGATACGACGCGCTGCAGGATGTCAAGTGGCTGCGCGGTGAAATTTTACGGTGGATTGAAGGGAATTTAAAAGAAAAATGGTAGGTCAAAAAAAAAGATTTCATTCTTTATAAAAGTCAAGTCACGATAACTCACACGCTGAGATAGGGGGTCTATCAAGCGGCGGCATGTCGCTACAAGTGTGTATTTGTTTGAATCACTAGATGCTAAACTTGAACCTAACTGCGGCATAGAGTCGACCTCTGTTGACACATTACAAAATCAGTTTTCTGGCTACGGTAGCACGGCTGCGGTCGTACAACGATGTCTCGACGGAATCAAGTTAACCGAACCACTAGAAGAGTGGTCCGATGCCACAATCGAACGTGTCGTATCGGCTTTTGTTGACGAGAAGTTCCCAACTATCTTGGCATTGAATAAAATTGACCATCCAGACGCTGACAGATGCATTTATCGAATAACGAAGAAGTATCCCGACATGGACAAGATTGTGCTTACCTCGGCCATTTCAGAGGTGTTCCTCCGCAAGTTGGTGAAACAGGGATACGCTCACTACGAAGGTAGGAACGAGTTAGTTACAAAATCAGAAGATCCTGATGATCGATTTCACCTGAGGGAAATTACGGATGAAAGGCTGCAAATGTATGTATATTTCAAGCTACCTGATATACATCCAACTTATGTCAATTTCTCTGAAAGGCGGATAGATACACTTCGTGATATGTTATTCTATAGATGGGGCTCGACTGGAGTAATCGCAGCATTACAAGCTGCTGCACGCCAGTTACATCTCATCCCGGTATTCTCAGTCCGAAATATCCATACATTTACAAACTCATCGACAGATGACGGCGTATTTAAAGATTGTACTCTAGTCAAACGTGGCACGCAAGTGGGTACTGTTGTGAGAAGGATCATGGGCGACATTCCCATCGCGTTTGTCGAAGGCATTGGCGGTGTGCGGGTCGCAAAAACTGATACGGTCGATACAGGCAAAAATGATATTTTGTGTTTCAAGATTGGTCATTGACTTTGCATGTATATAATTTTCATGGAGTTATGAGCATTTTCAGAAGGAAGGAAACTTAGATCTTTTATAGTAAATATTTGGCATTTTTCAAACGAAAGTATGTATTTTAGCAGACAAATAGTGCCAATTTGCTAAAATTTAAAAAATTCTGTAAATATATCACATCGCCAGATCATCAATCCATTAGCTAAGTCAATTTCACGCCCTTCAACGTTTGTTTCAAGATATCCTCAACCTCATCCCAGTCATCAGTAGGCACCCGTGTCATTTCAATATTGAAGTAACGCTGAATCTCATCCAATTGCCGCCATGTTCGCTCGTTGTGGATAAAAGAGATTGAGACTCCGACACGACCAAATCGACCTGTTCGTCCAATACGGTGGAGGTATGTTTGTGGATCGGGTTCACCAAATTCATTTGTAGGAATATCGTAGTTAATAACCATAGATATACTCGCGACGTCAATACCTCGAGCCAAAACGTTCGTCGTTATCAAAACTTTACTCCTACCGGCTCTAAAGTCGTCGATAATGCGGTCTCGCTCGAATCCCTCAAAAGCACCGTGCAAAACTGACACCTTGTGGCCGTCTTCAGTCATGCGTCGCTGAATCTCGTCCGCCGTCGCACGAGTCCGAACGAATATGATGGACGACCCGACCGTAAGCAAGTGGTATACGCCGACAAGGACCTCATACTTATGCTCCTCACTGTCACAGTCCATGTACAACTGCTTGATGGCCTCCACATTTAGCTCCTCAGTTCTCAATCTGATCTCATTGGCAGCAGGGATAATGCTTTTCGCATATTCAGAGACCTCGTCCGGGAAAGTAGCTGAGAATAGGACGAGCTGGGTATGCTCAGGAAGAGTGTTGCGAATACGGATACACTGGTCACCATGGCCCTGTCCCTCAATCATATTATCAGCCTCATCGAGGACAAAAACCTTCAACTTGTCGGTTTTGAGTTGGCGACGAGAAATTAGGTCTAGCACAGTACCTGGGGTACCAACGACAATGTTCGCCATGAGCGTTCGCCCTCGCTCACCACGCTCACCAGGAATAGCAAATGCGGTTGATACTCCAGTAAACTGGCCCATCTGGCGCACGACCGACATAATCTGTCGTGCAAGCTCACGAGACGGTGAGAGACACAACGCCTGAGTTTCAGGCACGGTCTCGTCGACACGGGAAAGCATAGTGAGAACGAACGCGGCAGTCTTACCGGTACCCGACTGCGACTGACCTATCATGTTCTTTGGACTATTGGCTATCGTCAGTATATCTCAAAAAGCTTAGTAGATGGACAGAACTGCATACGGATCGTTTAGTAGTAGTGGGAGAGCTCTCTCCTGAATCTTTGACGGCTTCTGGAACTTCATTGCGTACAGCCCCTTCAGCAATTCTTCTTTCCTATAGAATTATCAGTTGAGGATTCAAATCTGTCGAAAGACGACACTTACAATCCAAGTTCCTCAAATGTTTTGATCGAGTAGAGCGGTGAGTTGGGGTCAGCCTGCAAATCGGCTAACTTCACTGCAACCTCATATTCATTGTCAATGAGGGGAATAGCGCCTACTGACAGCTTCTTTTCCTTTGGTGGATGGCTTTCACCATTGTTACTCACTTCCGGCACTTCCGGTTGCGTAGTAGGCTTGCCCCAGTCATCGTTGGACTCGGCTGACGCCGGTTGCTCAAAGTCACCGTTGGACTTGGACGGAGCATTGTCCCAACTGTCGGTTGTCTTAGCTGGTGTAGAAGGAGCATCCCATCCTCCAGCAGCTTTTGGTTTGTCATCCCAGCCTGCCGAATTTGGTTTGGATGCAGGTGGAGCACCTCTTGAATCTTGCTGCTGAGCCGCGGGAGCACCCCAAGAGTCACCGCCCGAAGAAGCTGGGGCACCCCGCGAGTCTCCACCAGACGAAGCAGGTGCTCCCCAAGAGTCTCCCCCAGACGACGATGGCACCGTCCGCGAAGCAGCAGTTGGCTGCGCGGGTGGAGGTGATGGCTCATTCTGAGCAGATCGCGGAGCAGCCGTGGATGCAGCACTCTTAGCAGTTGGTGCTGGATCCCATGTCGACGCAGTGGAAGCAGGAGCATCCCATGACGACGCACTAGCGGCGGGGGGATCCCATGATGATGCCGTGGTCGCTTGCGAATCCCAATTAGACATTTCTCCTGAAAATTACTCGCAGGACTTGCTGGATGACTATCGCTAGATTATATACGCAATCTGCAAGACTGTATGTAACCGTCAATCACTATGGAATGCCGGATCAGCAATCTAGGAACTGTATGCGTGCTATTGACAGGAGTGAAGGTGATGGATACAGAGCAGAGAAATTGTAACGATCATTTCGAACAGTTTGCGGCGATGTGTTACCCGGCATTTGCTTATGTGCAGTCTCGTGCTACGGATATGACAGGAGTGCATAGCCCCTTAGTGCATAATGCTTAACTTTGGAAGATGCCGTTAGTACAATACATTAATCCACCGGTATTCCCTGCTTGTGGAACTGGGCGTGCCAATTAGATCTCAATGGACGGTCCAGACGACCAGAATGATGATCTATCCTTCGGCACTGAGCTAAAGGTGTGTTGTATTCTGTGTCGTGGCTTCCAATGCCGCGATGACGGATTATGTTCCTAATATGCCGCATTAACCGGATTCTAACTTCAGTTCGATTTCTAGGACGGATTTAAAGTCACCGAGGCATGGGTAAGTATTTGTTTCGTGTGGTTTCATGGCTAATCGATCACTGATGCTGGCTATTAGATAGGAAATGGGGTGCGATGGCTTGAAGATATTCAGCTGTTCTACCGGGAGCGAGCGGCTCTCGAGAAAGAGTATTCCGTTAAGTTGCTCGCAATAACCAAGAAATATTTCGACAAGAAAGCGAAGAAAAGTATTAGTTTGAGTGTCGGTGAAAATCCCCAAGTTACTCCGGGATCGTTGGAGTCGTACGTGCAATACCCGACTATTTTTGTGTGACATAATTAGGCTGATTGTCGCAGGGCGAGTCTGGTAGCGTGGACAGACATTCTGACACAGACCGAGAATATGGCGAACGAAAAGGATAGATTATCCAATGAGTTTTCGTTGCATATTGCGGACCAATTGAGGGGACTACAGAATCGATATGAGGAATTTAGAAAAAAGGTGTGTTTGGATCGGAGTTTGTGAGTTTGATCTAACACGAAATATAGCATGTGGCATTCAATGAGACGTTAATCGAGGAACGAGATGAGACGTACTCTGAGTTGAAGAAGACGAAGCAGGCTTATGACGCGTCATGCCAAGTTGTTGAAAATTCGAGAACAAAAGTTGAGAAGTCATTTGACAGCAGCAAGGTAAGTTCGGGACTTAATATATTGGGCCATTGTATTGACTATTTGGTAGACGAAAGCTACAAGACACTATGAGCAACATCGGCTGGATATGAATAATTCTAAGGTAGGGTCAACAGTTCGTGTATGTGTGAAGCATGCTAACGATGTAGAACTCCTATCTCATCTCGATCAATGTTACGAATCGTCTCAAGGATAAGTACTACTTTCAGGACATTCCAGCTCTTCTTGACGTAAGTGCTGCTCCAATAGACGTGTGGCCCCTCGTCGCTGACCCATTGGCAGAGCATGCAAGATTTGAATGAAGCACGGGTAAGGAAATTGAACTACATTTGGTCTCAGGCGGCAGCGCTTGAGACTGCGTGCATTGCACGCTCAAAAGACCACCTTGGCGCGGCCTCTCATTCAATATCACTGAATGATCCCGGTCTGGATTCTGCTATGTTTATGCGCCACAATGCGATCCCTGACTGGACTCCACCTACAGACTTCTATTATGAACCCTCGCCGATTTGGCATGACGACGATGAGATGATTATCGACGATCCCGCAAAGGTATATCTCCGGAATAAAATTGCGCAGTCCAGACGTGGTATCCAAGATCTGCGCGCTACGGTTGAGCAAAAGCGGAAAGATATTGAGTACTTGTATAAGCAACGTGAAATGGCGATAGAGGATCCTACCAAAGGCAACTTCGATGAAGTGTTCACCAAATTAATAGCAACCCAGCGTGACGCAGCGGTCACTGACAGCAAGCGAATTGGGCTAGAAGTCGAAGTGGAGACAGTTGAATTGGTTGTCGGAGACATTGTTAAAGGTACGAAGCCGCATAATTTTAAGAGCGTGTCATTTACGATTCCAACAACGTGCATGTTTTGCAATGACAGTATATGGGGCCTGTCACGGCATGGATTCAAGTGTCAGGATTGCGGGTACACTTGCCATGCTAAATGCCAGATGAAAGTTCCTGCTGATTGCAGCGGAATATCCTTGAAGAAGAAAAAGAAGAAAAATAAAGAGAGCGCAGAGACCAGTAGCTTTGCTAATGGCGACGACAGCGAGGATGGCGCTAGTTTCACCCGAACTAGTACTGTACAGTCGTACACCTCATCAATGCTAGATACTGTCTCCAGATTCGGTAGGCATAAATCTTCGTCGAAGACTGCGACAAAGGCACCCGGCGGCACTGACCCTTACGCATTGCCCGATACGGGCCAAAGAATAGAAACAGCTCGGGCCAAGTACCAGTATATTCCGAATGGAGAAGGAGAAATCGCACTTTCAGAAGGCGACCAATTGGAGATTTTAGAACCACACGACGGCACCGGATGGGTTCTGGTACGTAATGGTATCAATAGTGGTTTGGTCCCGTTTAGCTATATAGAAATTATGGCCGACCGTGCTCGTGCGTCATCGGTGTCTTCGTCCACTGCATCGGTTGCTACTGGCGGTAAGAAGAAGGGACCGGCCGTGGCACCAAAAAAGGGTGCCAAGAAGATCAATTATGTGGTATGTCCTGTCTTGAGGAGCGCTAACAAGGTTATCTGATTGATGAGCAGATTGCGATGTATGATTATTTCGCGTCGTCAGACGCGGAGCTCACAATTCATGAAGGCGATAAAATTATGCTCACGGGGGGCAATACCGGTGAAGGATGGACAGAAGGTACAATATACAATTTTGCTCATTAGGATATCATGTTTTTAACAGTTGATAGGAGAACTAAAAGGAATAGTTGGGAGTTTTCCAACTAATTACGCCCGCCCTGCTGAGTGAAAGGACGTTGAATATCTGAAATCATAGGATCGTATTATGCTCCTTCTCTTTGGGTAACTACTGTTCGTTGCATTATATTCCGAGTGTTTGTTATGCTATTGTTGTTATGCCACCGCGGCAATTACATGCGGCGTTGTTACGTTTGTGCTCTTCAACTAAACCGGTTGTGATATGATAAGCAGTAGCTCTTTGTATATCTTGATAAAGGCTATTTTAGGATATTATCTGAACGTTGATGGGTCGTAAATTTAGAGTTATGATAGTTTGGGGAGTTTGCGGCTTACAGAACCTTGGATCATATGCTAAACTACTCCGCCATCCATTGAAACTTCAAACAGCTGCTCCCAAACTAACATGGTGAGCGATCGAGATTTTGTATTTGTCATATCTTGCGTGCAGTTCTTTACAAACTGGAAAAGATAAATGCCACAGCTATCGACGCGGTCGCCGCTTGGCGGATATAAGATCCGTCGCGATAATGCTCGTCAGAAAGTGCTTGACAAATACGAAATTCTAGGCTACATTGCTGCCGGCACTTATGGGCGGTACGTCGGCTCTGACTAACAGTCCTCATTATTTAATTAGTATGTTTAAGATCATAGACGCTAACGCCTAGAGCAGGGTGTACAAGGCTCGTTCCAAGGTTGGGTAAGGCACACACCATGCGTGACGGCGAATAAAGCTAATATTCGCAGAAAACCGCTTGAGTTTGCCATTAAAAAATTCAAAGCAGACAAAGAAGGCGAAGTAACACATTACACGGGAATTTCGCAGTCGGCTTGCAGAGAAATAGCGCTGTGTCGGGAACTAAGGCATTTGAATGTGACTACACTGGTTGAGATAATTCTCGAGGATAAATGCATCTACATGGTGTTTGAATATGCCGAGCACGATTTACTGGTAAGCTCCGGTAATGTTTAGTGCGAGGGATTTACTGACTTTTATGGTAGCAATTGGTGCATTTCCATTCGCATCCGGATCGCCGTCATTTCCCAGAGTCGACCGTAAAATCCATCCTTTGGCAGCTCTTGAACGGCGTCTCATATTTACATCAGCATTGGGTCTTGCACCGTGATTTAAAACCTGCAAACATTATGGTGACAGCGGACGGTGTTGTTAAGATTGGAGATTTGGGACTCGCGAGGTTGTTTTATAAGCCTCTACAGCCACTTTTTACCGGCGATAAAGTTGTCGTCACGATATGGTATCGTGCACCAGAATTGCTGCTTGGTGCTAGGCATTATACGCCCGCAGTGGACATGTGGGCCGTTGGCTGCATTTTCGCCGAATTGCTAGCATTGCGTCCGATATTTAAAGGCGAAGAGGCCAAAATGGATAACAAAAAAACAGTTCCATTTCAACGGAACCAGATGCAGAAGATCGCTGAGATATTAGGATCTCCTAACAGTGAGTGAATTTAAATAAGGGGCTCTGGGCATGTTTTGCTGATTCTAGTAGAGGAGGAATGGCCCTCGCTGCCTCAACATCCTGAGTATCAGGCCCTATCCACATTTCGATATTACCCCAAAATGCTGGAGAGTTGGTACCACTCTGTTGGTGCAACTCATCCAAGGGGATTTCAGCTACTGCAAGGACTATTGGAATATAATCCTCTCAAGCGATTAACAGCAGAGCAGGCATTACAACATCCATATTTCAATGAAATGCCAAAGCCCAGTAATAAGTATGTCAAAACCCGATCTGTATTAGTAGATAATATATTAACTGCATCATAGCATATTTGAAGGTCAGAACATTGAGTACCCAAATCGTCGCATTTCCAACGAAGATAACGATATTAAAACCGCGTCTTTGCCGGGTACGAAACGCAGTGGTTTGCCAGACGACTCGCTCCCAGTGCGGAAGAAAGTGAGAAATGATTAGTCATTGTGCATAGTGCCTCTTCGACAATCCTGTTGGATTCTCATAGTGCACAACAGGAGTATACTGTATATAGTTAATAAGAACTGCTATTACATTGAAAGGGGAATCGTTAGTTATTCTTTAGGTTTAAACTTTACTGTGATTTACATTTTATCCAGGGAGTAACATATATTTCCTATGATTTTCCGACCGTAGCTGCGAAGATGTTTTTCAATCATTCTTCTCCATTAACTTTCTGGCAATAAATTCCAATAAGCGCGATGCTTGCAAGCTATAACAAACATAGGGTTAGGGTACAGGTCCGAAACTGGTTATATTGTGTGAGTTGTTTCCAATGTCGATAAGTAACTTTGTCCCGGTGGCCGAGTGGTTAAGGCGACGCCCTGCTATTGCTTCGTAGCTTAGGCGTTGGGTTCTGCCCGCGCAAGTTCGAATCTTGTCCGTGACGATTTTTTTTGTCTTTCCTGGATTCAACAATATAGCTGTCTCGCTTCTCATATGAGTTTAATATAGTCGATCAAGCGCTGTAAAGCAAGGCTGAGATCGCTTGATTTTGCAACGATAGTGCTGTTGATTTCTTTTATTCTGCGATGTTACCTGTATTTATTAATTATTATCTTGGGTGAGTTTCATTGCCTTTAAAAATTATCCAATTCGGTCATCTTCTGTTCATCGATCGTGAGCACCTCAACCTTTCTCCAACCTATGAAGAATCGTCCGATTATTGAGCAGACTCAGCAGAGACTGAGAGAATCAATATCCGTCAATTTGAGGTACGACATCCACGGCATCCAGCTGTGAGTTCTCCCCGCGCAATTTCGAATTATCCCGCATGACAATTTTTCTATTGAGAATATACGACACGATTGTAATCTGACGATAAATCTGTTTATCTTGTTAGAATATTTTTGGGGGTTGGAACCAACAGATGTAGAAACTTAAATATCACAATCTCCCGCTTGCCCCTAACAAAACCTAAATGGTGCACAATATACAGCGGAGAGTAACTAGAGAGACAAGGTGGTAGTCCGTGTGGATATCCCCTCTTCGTCGCATTCTTTCGCAATTAAACAATTAGCCTGCGCACATCTTGTCGTCGGTCGATAGCTTTTCACCCGGTTTAATCTGTCTCATTCGAATTGCGCCGTGTTTTCCACGTCATGGGTAATTATTTGACGCGCCTCATGGTACGTCTTCCGTTGATCTTTTGTCTTGTCGTGCGTGACTTCGCTTGTTCGT
Source organism: Lipomyces yarrowii (assembly GCA_030407185.1). Taxonomy (NCBI): domain Eukaryota; kingdom Fungi; phylum Ascomycota; class Lipomycetes; order Lipomycetales; family Lipomycetaceae; genus Lipomyces; species Lipomyces yarrowii. The sequence continues at coordinate 9,300 of JANJPG010000207.1, forward strand.
ATCCTAACTCTTCCAGACGCGATTCGTCGGTAGTCGCGAGATAAGGTCCATTACCTCCCTCGTCCGCTTTTAGTTCACTGTTTTGACAATCGACCAGGCTAATTATGCTCGGCCTCGACGCTGCGGGAAAGACAAGTTCGTTATTTTATCCGCCTTCTTCAGATAAGGAAGGTTTTAACAATCATTTGCAGCTATATTGTTCCGACTCAAACTTGGCCAGGGGTGAGTCATCCTCGCTCGTCGACGAACATCGATCTCCAGCAATTACTGACTTCTGCAGCGTAACCACCATACCGACCGTAGGATTTAATGTCGAGTCTGTGATGTACAAGAATGTTAAATTCAGTGTCTGGGTAAGTCATCATTGCAGACTATGTATTTGAGAGTGGCATGGTAATAGTTTCAGGACGTTGGCGGGCAAGATAAGATCCGTCCTTTATGGCGCCATTACTATACCGGCACTCAGGGCCTCATTTTTGTGGTTGATTCGTCAGATCGCAAACGGATAAGTGAGGCCAGACAAGAGTTACACAGGGTTATATCAGACCTCGAAATGCGAAACTGCTTGTTGCTGATCTTTGCCAACAAGCAGGACTTGCCTGATGCTATGAAGCCTACGGAAATTACAAAGGAACTCGACCTTGCCAGTTTGAAAGATCGGATATGGTTTGTGCAGCCGAGTACAGCAAAAACCGGTGACGGACTAACAGAAGGTCTCGGTTGGCTGAGTGCTAATATACCGAAACAAACGCGGTAACCAGCGTAGACCAATGACAGTTGATGCTTCCAAGCAAGAATACACCGATGAGTTGTCAGCACTAATAGTCCTTCATCATAGATTACGCGTCTTCGATTATATCCAAACTATCTCTTATCACCTCGCCAATCCATAGAGGTTACGTCATTTCATGCTAGATCACTTACGATGGAGTACTCGCAGTTGATGCTTGGTTTAATTTGAATTTCTTCCAGGGTGATATTATGTGGTTTAGGTTTTGGTCGAATCCTGGTGCTTGCGAAGATAAGATGAAGATGTACTAATAAACTCCGGCATGAACCATCATTTACTCTTTAAAGAATATATTAGAATAATTGTGATCGAAGAAGTGTCGACTATCTATGGGACACTTGTTAATACCCGAACGAATTAAGCTCTCGGACCTTAAGCAGCCTCGGCTCATTGAACATGAAATTTAAGTTTTAAGGTTCCGCTAATATGACCCGCGGGAATTAGCCGTATTTGTCGTTGCTTTGCATGGAATATTATCATATCCGCAGCTTGAAAGCGCCATTAGAAAGCTGCTCCCGGCCAATGCTCAAATTCTGGAGTTTGAATGCTGTGACTCCTGAGAAAGTATTACTGTGAACGTAGCGAACGTAAGGACGACATATCACCTCCTTGCTAGTTCTACAGTTCAAAACAAACGAATACTTGAGGTGATTCCGCGACTATCCATAAAGCAATGGTTCTCGCTGTCACTATCACTAGTACCATAAAACCAATGTGTCGACATATGTCAAATACATTCAGCTGGCATTACTATGATTCTAACCATGACTACCCTCTAGGATTCCATTCTTGGGGTGAATTTATGCCATGTTCCAATATACAATGGTGTTGATATTGAGACAACTCGTACGCATAACGTACAAGCATGGAACTTCTTTTGCTAATTTACTTACAATTGAATTACTTCAATTGTCTCTTGTTGACAGCCTCGCGCAAGGCAGCTATTGCCTCCTTAGGGTCCTTAGCTTTGAAAACACCTGCTCCAATTAGCTGTGATCATCATGCAAAACAAACTGTGAGGATTTGGAATCCACCACGTACCGGTTCCCGCCACAATAACATTTGCACCAGCGTCAGCAGCAAAGTCAATGGTGTCAATACTCAGACCTCCATCAACCTCGATGTCAAGGTCCGGAAACTTCGACCGTAGTGCTTCAACCTGCATCGTGCTTAGTAGAGGAGATTAGAGCATTCCATGATCAGGATTTACCTTTGGCATGCAATCCTTCATGAATTTTTGTCCTCCAAATCCCGGTTCGACAGTCCTGAGTAAGACGTTGGCAATAATCTCTCATTCTACAACTATTAGCTACTCACATAACCAGGACCATATCCAGCTTCGGAACAAGGTCAAAAACCACGGAGGCTGGCGTTTTCGGCTTAATCGCGCACCCAGCGCGCATGCCGGCCGCGTGGATCTTGTCAATGAGTGCTTCGTGCTCGGTTGTGGCCTCATAGTGGAAGCAGTAGAGATCACCACCAGCCTTTGCAAAATCGTCGACCCAACGTTCCGGCTGTCATTGTAGTCAGAATCTGTTATCTAGCAACTAACGTCACCAGAAACGAAATAACTACGCACTTCAGAAACCATCATATGGCAGTCAAAGAAGCTCTCGCCCTTGGGCAGCGACCCTCGTATGCAGGTCACGACTGGAGCGCCAATAGTCAAGTTGGGAACGAAATGGCCGTCCATGATGTCGATGTGCAGCCAGTCAGAGCCACACTTCATCATCCGCTTGCATTCGTACTCAAGGTTTGCAAAATCGCCTGACAAATTGTTCTGTTACGTCTGCCAACAGACTGAACCGGACAGGTGACTTACCGGCAAGGATCGACGGTGCAATCTTGGCTTCCGGCATTATGTCTAATTACAGCAATCGGTTAGAATATCGGGCTGAGAATGGATGAACAGCAACCGGGAAGCAGCTGGTCTCTATTTTCTTGATCGCTCGACGTCGACACATCATCGGGCGTCGGTGCCCCGTGGTTCGGATTCTTTGCTCCTCGACAATCTGCGATCTATTTATCGAGGGTTTCGAACCTTCCCTATACTTCGTCTTTATTAAGCCTTGGCCCTTGAATCTCATTCACTATAAAACGACACATATTTGCACACGATGATCTTTCGGAGAACGATAGTGCGAGAAGCACGCGCGTTCATATATCAGTCAATTTGCTACTACAGCACAGTCGAAACTACTGTGAGGTTGCCAAGTGGTGTATCGTATCGACAGCCGACAGGTCTGTTCATTTCAAATGAATTTGGTGCATCAAGCGATGGCAAGCAAATAACTACGTATAATCCGCGGTAAGCTCTGACATATGGCGTGCTCGACATTTTTGTCCTAAACACCATAGATCTGGAGAGCCTATAACTAAAGTCTTCGTTGCCGGCTCCAACGATGTAGATTACGCGGTTCAATCAGCGGGATCCGCTTACGATTCCTGGCGCAATACGTCTGGCACAGATCGCGGCATACTACTGTACAGTTTATCCCGTCTTATTGAGGAACACAAGACTCTGCTAGGGTCCATCGAAGCACTTGACACGGGGAAGTCAATGGTACGTTCATTAGTAACTGGATCTCTAACTATGTCGCCTGATAGAGAATTAGGATGCAGTGGCGACTGAAGACATCCATGACTGTATAAATGTGACGCGATATTACGCAGGATGGGCAGATAAGATCCATGGGAACACCATTCGGCCATTCGCCGAGAAACTGGCTTATACTCTTTATGAACCGTATGGTGTCTGTGCTTTGATTGTGCCCTGGAACTACCCCCTGATGTCAGTACATAATAGGATAGCCCGACTCATATGAGGCAATTGCTCATAGATTTAGGCTCGCGATCTGGAAAATGGCACCTGCAATTGCTGCGGGCAATACTGTCGTCCTCAAGACTTCGGAGTTAACTCCTTTGTCAAGTTTATATCTTGGCCATCTAATCACAAAAGCCGGATTTCCCCCTGGTGTTATTAATATCTTATCCGGGGATGGTAGCACTGGCGCACTGTTAGCGTCACATGCCAGAGTTAATAAGGTATGTTATCTTTCCTCCGAGACCAGCTATGGCTAACGGACTGTAGATATCATTCACTGGTTCAGCAACAACCGGTAAGAAAATTCTGCAGGCAGCGGCGAATAATCTCGTTCCTGTTGTACTTGAACTCGGGGGGAAGTCGGCGGCTATTGTCTTTGAAGACGCGGACTTGGAGCAGGCCGTGAAATGGTGTTATTCGGGAATTATGAGCAATGCCGGGCAGATATGTTCTGCTACGTCGAGAATTTTGATACAAGAGAGTATATACCAGCAATTTGTCGACCTGTTTAAAGCGTACACGGTCCAAAAGATGAATGCCGGGTCCCTAGCTCATGGGCCGCAAATTTCTGCTGAACAGCGAGAAAAGGTGATGCAATATGTGCGCTCAGGTATTGCGGAAGGGGCTCATCTAGTTCATGGCGGCGAAGAAATAAAGACTGCTGGATATTTTATGCAGC
>JANJPG010000208.1:0-13592 GCA_030407185.1 Lipomyces yarrowii
TGCGTTTCTACTTCTTCCGTGATCTTGTTCTTTATCTTTCTTTGCTAGACTTACTCCAACTTCGGTGGCCTTTACCTGCACCAATTGCGGCAGGGATATTCGCAGCAATGCGGAGTACATCGCGGCTGCATCGGTGGTCCTTGTGCGCGCTCATCGGATTGTTCCTACTGGCCTCGCCGTCACAAGCAAAAAACTCGTTCACGTATTGCCCTTCCGAAAATACGGGTGCCTCATTCTCGGCCGTCTACTACATATACCAATCCTACGGAGCCTGTTTTGGGACTTGCCAGTCTGATGGCTACTCAGTCGCGATCTTGCAGAACTTCCAGTGTTGGTGCTCCAACGAAGTTCCGGCTGATACAACTACGCTGTCCTTATGTTCTGTCAACACCTGTCCGGGCTATCCGTCTGACCCATGTGGAAATATCGCGCAGGGCCTTTACGGATACATCCTTATCGGAACACCAACTGGCACTGTCGGGCCATCAGTTCAGTCGTCGTCCGGTTCCTCGACCACGGTGCCGTCGTCTTCCAGCCATTCGTCTATCTCGACTACAACGTCGACTACATCATCCACGGATACGTCCACAGAGACGACCAGCACCGTAAGTACGCCGACCTCGCCAAGTTTGACGACATCGAGCACGTCGTCATCCTCATTTTCGACATCTTCATCCCTCTCGTCTTCGACTTCGTCCTCTCTGTCGTCGTCCTCTGTTCCTCCAACCTCAATAGACATTGTCGTGCCGTCACCCTTCGTGTCTGTCGTGACCGTCGTCGGTGCAACAAAAACTCTAGTTATAACGCCGACCACGTCACCGGCAACCTCCTCTTCTGCGAGCGCTGACTCCTTACCTACCAGCACGGTCGGGTCCGCTTCTCACTCATCATCTTCCTCCTTTTGGCAAAATAAAGGCGCGGTCGCTGGCACTTTTGTTGCGGTCGGTATCGTCGCATTACTTCTTATATTGATACTTTTGTTCGTCATCCGCCGCCGTCGCAGTCGCCGTCAGGACGAAATGTCGGCGGCAGCGGGAAAAGCGCCACAAACTCCGCCATTGAACGATCTGCCCCCGACGAAGTTCGGCTTCTCCGCTCACAGTCGTCGCCGATCGACTGCCACGATTGGAGCAGCAGCGGCCACGGCGCTCGACTCTGAAAAGCAGGCGGGTTTTGCAGGTGCGTACTCTGCGCCGCCGCCGCCACCTAGAGACAGATTCCAGGTCGACCAGCGAATCGACCCGGGCACAATGTACATGCAGTACCATGACAACTACTCCCGTGGTAGTCTGCGCGATGAGTACGACTACTCACGACGAGTACTTAAGGTCCTCAACCCAGATGACGAGTAACAAAGTAATGATTTTTTTTATGGATGTACGAATAGCATATGTCATAGATATTAATGGGACAAGAACGTCTTGTTCTCATGAGGTTGCAAAATGTGGGATTTTTGTTTTTAAATCAGTTTGGGCATTTTCTTGAACATTGTCATTGTTTTAATTCGATGTATTTAATTTGGATAACTTAACCTTCTGTCGCATTGCTATTGTCGCAGTTTTGTCACGAAAGCGTATACGTTTAGTAATGCTTAATTGGAAATATCGTAATTTATGTTAATTACGCTCAATGCAGCAGTAGATACGTACTACGGGTCTACCGGGAGCTGTCCTACTGTTTTGTTTACCAAGGGGTGACGAATTTATGACCGGCCCGGTCAACAAACTCTTTTCAGCGTCGTCCATTACTCCATGCGTCGTCGTACCACATAGGATCACTAACAATATTACAGGCAATCCCAGAAAAAGAAGGTCTGAATATCTTGACAAAAATGATTAACATTGTGAGACTACTGTTAACAATAGCCAACTTGATCCCCGTCTATTTCAGTACATGTCTCATGTCACTGGTCAATGAGATTCTGGACTGGAGCGACGTTTGAGATTGAAGCGTCTGCTGGATCACGATGCTAGGTATGTCTAGTCAAGAAGTAACGACGTGGAACAACAATACTGATTACGGCTGGTCTGTGATGGCTGGATATCTGGTGCACCTTGGTATATTCTGTTGGACCTACGGCAGCAACATATTTGCTGAATTCATTTCTTGCCTGAGAATCCAAAATGTCAAGTGCCATATATTTTAGTGATAGTCTTGAATGCTTTTTTCGACCAACTTGCTGGTCGTCATTGACTTCAGCTGGTATCTCGCCTAGCCGTGTGGTGGTGCTTCTGGGGCGTCTATATTCGCCAGCTGGGGTCGAATTTCCTGAGCGTCGCCGTACATTCAACTAGTACCCATAATTAAGTTCTTTAATCTGGAACTAACAGTCGCCATTATAAAGCACACCGATAACGGCGTCGTTGTCCATGAGATTCATATTAACCATATTCCAGGGGAAAACAATATGCGGCCATGGCCGGATTATGCATACGAAAGTACGACATTCATTAGACCCACGAAAAACTAAATTACAAGTCCCATGTTAACTATGCTCCCAATGCTAAAACTTAAATGTCATTAATCGTGAGATGCAATCATCCAATGAGCCACAGTTGCTCGAGTGCGTCTCTAAAGAACTCGATGTTGTATTCGACAAGCGCAATTTTGGGCATACTCTCTTTGCGCATAAGACAAACAAGCGCCAGGCCCTTTACCATTTGTTGGAGGTACAAGATCACGCCGTTGCTTAGCCTGGACGTGGAGCCTATTGGTCGACCTTGCGGTATTGGTGGTTCTGGTCGATTGGTAGTATTGTTGTTTACGGTTGTGGTTGTCGTTGTTCCATTGTTACTGTTTGCATTCGCATCAGTTCTCGACCCTGTTTTAGTTGGTCGCCTGTCAATGGCGTAGAGGCTATTCATGTCGACAGTGATGTCGATAAAGTCCGTACATATTTCATATGTCGGGATATCCAATGGACTCGAATCCGTCGCGACAAAAATCTTCGACCCAATGTCGAACAGGAAAGCCTTGTCAATTCCGGAATGCTGACAGAGAACATTAAGCAGGTTTTCCAACGTGGCAAGTTGTGGAATCAATTTCTGCACGACCCGCGAGAATGCTTCGTAAATGGAGTGATCGAAAATCGACGTCAGGTGGAACGAGATCGAGACGTTGACGAGGCCGTCGTCAAGCAATTCGTCGGTTACGCGCTGGGTGATGTCGCGCTGAGCGTCGAGACGGAAGTCCTCGCTCAGGCCGTCGACCTTGTGGATGAAGACTTCAATGTTGATGGTTGGGTTTGCATTGACTGCGTGGATGATGATGCTATGAAGGTTTGCCAATGCGTTTATGTATTCGTCTTGACTGTCAATAACGTATATTAACGCGCCACAGCTTGAAAATATCCGTTCGGCATCGATCATGGCCTCTGTGAAATTTATTTGGCCCGGGAGCTCCATGACGGCAAAGTCTATGAACGAACTGAAAACTGATGTTGTCGGAGCAGTTGTACTCTCGATGTAGAGAGTATCCAAAGGTTGCATATTGTGAAACATGACCTGACATATTGACGATTTTCCTCCTCTAGTGGCTAGCGTTAGCGACAAAAAGTCATGAAAACATCCAACCAAAATACTCACCGTCGTAGACCCATCATGACTATGCGTGGAGACGGATTCGCGCCAAATCCACGGCCACCATGTAGCTCTTCCACGGACATTGACATGTCTAAGGAGCGTTTACCCCGTCTAGTACACTATATCTATCGACTTGGTACCTCCGCGAGTTCGGGATACTTGCTGATTGTGTGTCTACGGATAAGGAATCAGCATGCATGATATTTTGCCAAATTCGAGTCTGGCAAGTTAGCAATGAGGGTCTAGGGCTGCGTATTTGGTACAAACTACTATAGTTGTGCCATAAAGCTGTATGTGTTTGTCGCATCAGTGAATCGCGTGCGTCGCGAGCAAAAGAGACGCGACTCGTTCGAGAGTCGCAAAGCAAAAAGGACGATTTTCAAGCAATATAATACAACAAACGAGCTCCACAACCAGTATAAGCGAGTTTGCGGCCACAGCATTCAACGTCTTTTTTGGGTGCATTGTACATAGTAATTCCTTGCCAATGATGGCTGACAACGACCGAAAGCGCTCAGATTCTCCAGATCAGGACGGCAATGGGGAGAAGATAAACAAGGAAATAGACAGGCAGAAAGTGCCACCGTTTCTGGTTCGTATGTTTTTCCGGAGGAATTCGTTTCACCGCATGGAAACTTTTTTGCCGCCAGTGTCAATTGCGACGAGTGAGGAATTACAGATGTATACTTGGTAAGTTCTGCTGAACAGGGCGGGACGTGTATAAAATGTCTATATGTCTGCCGCCGACGACGTTGTACTTTCATGCATAATTTTTTTAATGCGAATCCACAGGTTTAATGGAACTTTGAAGGAAATTCTCGCTGTTTTTTCATCAGTCGTGCCTGAGGCATTAAGTAGGCGGTGCACGTTCCGGCATGTCTTTCAAGACCCAAAAAACAACTTACCAAGCCTAATGTTTAAAGATATAGCGGTATATACACCCCGGGGGTCTAAAGGCGAGAGTTGGACGGACATGGAAGGGAAAGCGCTGGACGAGTCGGCGCATACCTTGGGTGACTTTCAATTCAGAATTGGTGATTACATTGATGTGAGCATAACGTCACCGGACGCTCCACCACCGCCGCCGGCGACGACCAGTTCAGGACAGCCGAGGGGCCGGGAGTGGTCGAATGTTGTTGAGAATAGGCTAGACAGACGGATTTCGGGACGGGGTGGTCGGTTTGTACGGGGTAGTGGTGGCGACCGCCGGTGGGGTCCGTAAAGATAAAACGGATCTTTCGTTATTTGTGACGCCTTGAGGGATAAAGCGACTGCGATCATGCTTGGGATCGGAAGGATGTATGTGCAGGCAAAATAGATCAATCTACTTATCGGGGTCCAGAGGCGAAGCACGAGTCGTCCGTCAGTCATCAGCAATCAAACTGGGCTACAGTTTTTGCTACAGCAGCTAATTATTTAGCGATTCATATTATTAAAGTTACTCAAATAATTTCATTTTCGCTGCAGCAGGAGCAAGGATGATCTTAAGAAGTGGATCCCCAATTGGATGACGTCATCTGAGACCTCGGGATTATCACAAGTTGTGCCGCATTCTGTCTGAAGTATTTATAATGACGAACTCCACCAGAATAGCAACAAGTCGCCGGAGATAGTGAGTTTTTTGCCGCTGAGGAAGAGGCAGCGAGTGGGATGGAATTTAATAATTTTTTGCCCGTGATGAGAATTTTGCGAGTGCTGTACACTTTCGCGTTTGGGCCAAAAAGTCACCGCCAAGTGTCAGACTCGTTTCGGCGTCAATAATTATTAGCAATTGAGCACGAATGCCATAGAACCAAGCACGACTGCGCAACAGGCTGTGATTAGTGGAAAATGGGCCCAGGGATGGGTCGGAATGCCAAATGTGACTTTTGTAGTGAAATCGCGTTTTGTTTCCCAAACGTATATTGCAGCGGAAGGATCACTACTGGGACACTATTCTGGTGCGCGTATGCGGGGCCGCTACTGTTTTTCTTCTCTCCGGTGTCCGTGATTGGCGCAGTTGCCACCCAAGAGAGTTTCAACACGAGCCCCTTACTTTTCATGTCAGCACCGGCTTGCGGATCCCAGTTTTGAGTGTGCTTTTCCCCCTCTCCGCCTTTAGTAGCAGTAACTAGTACCGGACATATCATCAAATGTGTACTATTCGTCCATCACCAGCACAATCACGACCTCGCAACTAGTCTCACCGTCCGACTTTTTGCGGACGTGCTCATTGCACACCATGACCTCTGCTCTGGCGCCTCCCAGACTGCAACAGCAGCAGCAGCAGCAGCACCAACAACAGCACCAACAGCAGCAGGTGCAGCTAGCTCCTGCCCGTCGTCGCAAACGTACTCCAAACTGGGCCGAGTTCTACAGGAACGGCTACCCGACAGATATTATCACAATCGATGATGACACGCCGCCACCTCCCAAGTCGGAGTCTGTAGGCTCTGGATCGTCCTCGTACTCGTCCGCCGGCGCCTTGCGCGGTTCCGGATCCGCGTCGTCGACATCGTCTTCAGTGTCGGTGGCAACCTCGATCAGTCACATCCTCATCAACAATAACTCGACCTCGTCCACACCACGGGAGATTCATCACGGCGTGCCGATACACAATCGCAGCATGCTGCACCCGTCAACCGGCGGCGGGATCTGTGGCATTGAATCACATTATCAGACTTCGCACCCGCTGGTCTCCCAGCCAAAAGTGTCGTACTTCACCACGAACCACTCTTACTACGCGCCACAGGATAATGCAAACGTGTTTGACATCGACAGTCGGTTTTTGGATTCGTCCGCTAGCGAGATGAGCGTAAAGCGGCGGAAATACGCTGATTTGAGCCACTCCAAGCTGTCTGTCGAGACCATGGGCTCGGTTAGTTTGAACCCGGAATGTTCTGTAACCGCAGATCCGAACAAACGACGGCGAGTAGAATACGTGCCGCCAAAGAAGCCTGTCGTGAAAGCGAAGGAAGTGCATGTACAGGCAATTGACGATGTTCGTGGCTATATTTGTTTTGATAAACCCCGTTGACAATCCTGCTAACTCGCAGTGCGCCTTAGCCATATTTTGCCCGCCATAATCCTAAAGTCGACGATGATGACGGACATTACATTATTATTCCGGATTCCGAACTCACTACAAGATGTAAGTGGTAGTGGTCGCGGCGGTCGGGCGAAGCTTGCGGCGATATGGGCTGACCTGTTGAAAGACAAAATTACAAAGCTACTGGGCCAGGGCACATTCGGCAAGGTTGTGGCCGCGTACGACAAGCAAAGTCGAAGTTACTGTGCAATCAAGATTATTCGGGCGGTTCAAAAGTATCGAGATGCCAGCAAGATCGAGCTGCGAGTGCTACAAACATTGTCCATGTACGATCAGTACAATGTGAACCGATGCATCCACTTGCGCGACTGCTTCGACTACCGGAATCATATTTGCATTGTGACGGATTTGCTGAGCATCTCTGTGTTTGACTTTTTAAAGGCTAATGACTTTGCACCTTTTCCGGCCTCGCATATCCAAAGGTTTGCCAAGCAGTTGTTAACTAGCGTCAATTGTGAGTTATCTTTTGAGGAGGAGCGAATTTGCAGAAGGCTAATATATATAAAATTTTTCAGTCCTGCATGAACTGAATTTGATCCATACGGACTTGAAGCCTGAAAATATCCTTCTCGTCGACAACACCTTCGACACGTATCCATACAACCGGCGAGGGTGTGAGATGCGAAAGATTTTGCGAGACACAACAATCCACTTGATAGATTTTGGCAGTGCCACATTTCAGGACGAATATCACAGCTCAGTAGTCTCGACGCGGCACTATCGTGCGCCAGAAATCATTCTCGGCATGGGGTGGTCGTTCCCGTGTGACATGTGGTCTATCGGATGTATTCTGGTCGAATTTCTCACGGGCGAAGCGCTTTTCCAGACTCACGACAATGTGGAGCATTTGGCGATGATGGAAGTCGTTGTTGGTAAACCATTTGATCGGACAGTTTCGAAGACGGCTAGCAAGCAAGCACAAAAATACTTTTTGCGCAGCGGTAGACTAGATTATCCGAATGCCCAAACGTCCAAGACAAGCAAGAAATATGTCCGGGCCATGAAGAGTCTGGATGAAGTTATTCCGGCGAATGATAACTTTCACCGACTTTTCTTGGACTTGTTGAAGCGGATTTTTATCTACGATCCGTCACGGCGATTATCCGCCAGGCAAGCGCTCGATCATCCGTGGTTTCGGGAGACATATATAGATGAGGGATCCAACAGTCTCGGTGTTATTTAGGCACACTATAATTTTTTTAAATTTAATTTTTCACTTTAATTGTCATATATATAAATTGGGTTCCAGGATTGTGTGTATGGGTCTTAAATAGGTTTTCATGGTTGAAATTTTCGGTATAGGTTTTGTTTTGTTTTCCTCTCCTCATTCATGTCCATAATTTTGTCGGGTTCAATTTTTTTGGAGGGGTCAATGTTTGCGTGTTGCTGCTAATGAGGATACAAAGTATACAGGTGCAAATGATGTTGTATATTTACGAGGGATCTACATCTATTGGAAGAAACGGAATGTTGGAAATACTTATATATTTCTAATAGTTATGGGATTTGTCTCCTTAACCTCGTTTTCATGCACGTTGTTTTCATGCTCACGATCATCACAGTTCAATAAATAATGAATGTCAGTGGAAAGAGGCTGGATATTCGTGACCAATTTTCGAGTCAAAACAAAACAACTTTGATAAAATTAGATTTATCTTGTCATATTTGATTTATATACAAGTTCACATTAGAAGAGATTAGGGGGAGGTGTGAACCGGAGCAAATATCATAACATACAGACACAAAACATAGCCAAAAAGTCTGATAAATCATCAAATATACAAAAGGTCAAAAAACATATTTAACAAGAAACAACGCCGTATCGCCAACCTTACAAATGCTTTAACACCTTTTTCTTTTTGGTACATGGATTGAAAGAGCATTAGAGCTCTTGAGGATCCTGAGCGAGTGCCTTTTGCATAGCAAGCTGGAACAATTTGATTTTGCCGCCTTGTTCGCGCAGCCTATCCATGACAAATCCCATGCCCATTCGTGATCGATTAATGTTCTCGCCCATCTTGCGCTGTCCCCATGTCTCCATGCGGTCCTTCATGGACTCGAATCCAAATGAGGACAAAAACCAAACCGTGGTAGATGCTTTGACAATCGGCTTCTTGTTCACATCAAGGTCGCCTTTATACGTCGCCGTCTCAACAACCCGCATGATCCGGGTGAAATCGATATTTTTTGACTCGGTCCAAATCTCTTGGTTGTTTGGGTCAATGATCGAGGTTTCTAGGACCATGCTTTCGGAAATGTTGATACCCGAGGATGCAAATAACATTTTGCACCATCTCGGAAGCTTGCCTTTCTTAACGATCAGTCTGAGAGTGTGCAGCCGACCGTCGTCGTCGATGTGCCGGGACAACGTATCGACTGAGACCACATGCTTGGCGTAAGGACTATTCTCAAGTTGTTAGTTTATCGGATCCATGACAAATGCAAAAAGCTAGCGGCTATATAGAAGAAAATCATACTTGGGATACCGCAGGAAATATGCGACACTGAAGGTTTTGAAATCGTGGTCATGGGTGTATGTCGATCTGTAGAACTTGACCATGCCTACTGCTAGTCTCTCTCGGGTTTTGAGGGTGAAAAGAATCGCTTATTATTCGTAACGAGGAAGAATGCCAATTGAGCACAAATAGTATGTAATATTTTGCGGCACAATATATGCCGTATTTCCTTCGATACGCCGTCAGCCAGAACGAGATGCACTCAGGCCGCAAAGAAGCGGAAGTTGGCCGGTCAATAAATGCTGACGGTTGAGTTGAGTTGAGCTTGAGCTGAGCTGGGGAAAAGTGCTCGTGAGAATTTCCGCGTCCGGCGGGAAACTTTATTTGTGTGGCATGATGGTCACTGGACCGGCTTCCTTTTTGGGTCCCCAGCCAAAAAAATTATTTATTTATTATTATGCTGATCGCGTACTAATTATTCCACATAAATTAGTAATAATTAGTATCCAAAGTGTAGCACTATCGCAACAGTCTTAATATGCAATCTATTGTGCATTGCCTGCAAGTTAATCAACATATTTATCCTTATATCTGTATCTGCACTATATCCTATATATGTCTACAACTTCACTTGGGCTCCTCCGCAGTCTTAATCGGCACCCTCCGCTCCTGCTTCCCCCACTCGAGCGGTCGCGGTGTCATAAACTCTTGAACAACCTCATCCGTTATGAGAGCCCGGTCCTTCTGAAAGTCACCAATGTACTCTTGCAGTACCTTGATGCATTTGACCTTGAGCTCGCCCGTCAGCAGTTCACCATTCATGTACGCATTCCTGGTGTTCTCGAGCTCCTCATCGTCTTCGAGAAAGAACGAAAGGTATTGGTAGGCAACATCGACGTCCGGGTTGCCACCGTACTTGCGTTGTTCTTCCAACGTGTCTCGGCCACCAGAAAACGCGTATTTCTTGATCTTTTTGTCAATCGACTTTGCCGTGTCGGTCATAAATATCGCTGACGAGTCGACAGACGATGACATCTTGCTTTGCGATCCCTAATAGATGTTTTGATGTTATGCCATATGATTAATAAGTAGAAAAATTTCGCACGAACATACCTGAAGGGCAGGGAAGAATCGCGAGTGAAGTAGAGATGGTTTGGGATACTTGAGCTTGAACGCGACATCTCTGCAAAGTCGAAAGTATGGGTCCTACAATAATTCATTAGCCTCAGACCTCCTCACTGCTGTCGGCTCACCACATGTACCTACCTGGTCGATGGCACATGGAATCAACGCAGGAATATCCTTCCTGGTGCCAAATATATGCGGAAAAGAATTGGAAAACGCGGCAGTAATCTGAATGGACGCGAAGTGAATCTTTCCAATGTTGTCCGAATCGTCGAATCCAAACACTGCCTTGGCGGTACGGGTCGTGATCTGTCGGGCAACGCGGACAACGTTCTCGTAATATGCACCTCCCATATACTGCAAGTCCGAAAAAATGAAGGTCTTCTTCGGGTCGAAACCAACGGCAATGATATCTTTTACATTTTGCAAAGTGTATTGCTTGACGGTATCAATCGTTAACTCTGACCGGAACAAAAACTTCTCGTCGTCTACCTTGTATTAGAATATTTAACAAATTCGACACCCCAAAAACAACCACGCCCACCTGTCATCTCAATAACCAATGGCACATCAAAAACGTCTTGTAGCCACCTATCCAAGATAGTGTTAGTTAATTAGGGACAAAAAAAAAATGGGGGATGGGGGGCACCAATCCAAACTACGTACTTGGTGAACATGAATGGGGTCATATGTCCTAGATGCATACTGCCGCTCGATGCTCCTCGGCCCGTATACAAAAAGAAAGGTTTTCCTTGTTCATATCTCGTCAAAATGTTATCCAAATCCCTGTTTACTGTTGTTAGTTTTTCTTAATCGCATGCTCATTGATTGTGAGAGAGACTGACCTTTCGGAGAAGAACACCCCTCGTCGAAGAAGTCGATGCGGTCTATATCCGGTCACTCTTTCAAATCGTTCAAGTAGCTCTGGCGTGATCTTCTTGGTGCCGAAGGCCTCGATCAATCGGTCATAGTCGATTTCTTGCGCCTTTCCGTCGACGACGGCACCACCCACTTCCCACGGCGTGACGAGCTGCGCCTTCTCGCCTTGATCCTCGGGTGCAGTCGTCGAGTCGGAAATCTTCAATTCGTCTAAGGAAGGTTGTTCTGCCATTGCGACGTTGCCGACGATTGCTAAAGTAGGTGTTGCGGAGGGCAAGACTGCGGATTTTCTTGTTTAGTTTTAAGTAGGGTCCGAGGACTTAACAAAACATTTATCATATACGCCACTTAAGCTGGTCGCTTGAGTCATTATATCCAAACCATCCCCCAAACAATTTCGAGTTTAATTGTCTATTATTCTTAAGTAATCCAATAAGCAGTAATATTTCTATTATATGTAATATCGTACACATATTTTACAGTTCTGACCCCAAATGCCCGGCGGGTGCCGCCAAATTTATTAATTGCCAGCCAGCACAACAGTACTCCGAATATCTAAATGCCTTTTTATCACCGAATCCGTCTCGATTCTGCAGCATTCAAAATGTTCAGTCCCGTTTAATCGGCTTACTTTGCCACGCCTGAGGCTGAAACTCGGCTCCACCTACAAGAGTCAGTAAACGTAGTCGTTCTTCTTATTTTTAACCGAACCCACCTGCACTGTGTCCTTCGACCGCGGGATTGACGGCATCGTCTTCTCTTGTTCGTTCGGTCCGCTCTTTCTTTGGCCGAAACTCGTCCGCAGGTCCTTGGGGCTTCGCGTTGGAATCGGCCGGTCTGGCATCTGTATTCAACATATCACTGCCCGGCATTCCCTGCGGGGACACCGATCCAGGATCGACAGAGGCTTGCTTCAATGGCACGCTCTTCCAACGCTGTTCTGCGGCCTCGACCTTGGCCTGTATGCTAGCTATCCTCGCTTCATCCAGTACCAACTCGTCAATTGTCGGTGGCACAACCCGCACATGACGAAGCCATTGATTCCATTGCGCTAGACTGAATTAGCGGATTCCTTTTCACTAATATTTAGTTCGTAGATGTAGAGGCACGAGAGGAAACTCAGCGTACGGGGAAGTTTATAATCGACGTAATCTTTTTTTGCCGTCCTGAGTTGGACCATACGTCGCGGCCGGCCGAGATTATTTCTATTGTGCCATTCCCAGAACGTATTTCCATCGAGGTCAGTTCCTTCTAGTTATTAGTCTTACACATATTTCGAGTAACGTATAGAGTCAGTACCTATTAAAAAGCGGGTGCGAAACGGCACTTTTCGGAGGGCTTTCCATCGGAGATATAACGACCGCAAGAAACCAGAGTTGCCAAGATATATGTATTCCGAAACAGGCTTTAATCCTGTCATTGTCTGCGATTATTTAATGGCAAATGCAGAACGAGTTGTCGGGGGAGACTGTTATTCCCGTCGTTGGGAGAGAATTTGTCCTCGACCACACCGCATCCCGTTAGAATTCAATAACTGCGTAATGCTGCTTATAGAGCGGCACATTACAGAATAAATGAATTGAATTTCAAAACCTAGGTTCCGTGTTACAGCTTGAGTCGTGTATTAGACCATAAATATATTGTCATATGTTACAATTCACTATCAGATCAAATCAAACACCCAAGAAAGAACTTGCACCAAACTAAAACAGTAGCCATCCGTATTATATTATTCTAGCAATACGCCAAACCCCCAACAAATTTTTGTCTCGTTCCAACGTCTTATTTAGAAAATCGAGTTTACCAGATCGGCCCCAATGGTGGCGCCAGCGCCAAATATAACGGCATTGCCGAGCTTTCTACCAAATTTCTTACCCTGACGTTCGAACGTGCCTTCAGGCTTCTGCTCTGGATTGCTGGCTTCAGCTTGAGGCTGGACAGGCGGGTGATATGGCTGCGGAGAAGGAACAGGGTACGGTTGTGGTGGCATTTGCATATATTGCTGCTGCGGGGGCGGCGTGTATTGCTGGGCATACGGAGACGGAACCGGCATAGGATGCGTCGAGCCAATGACGCGGACATAAGAGGAAGGGAAGATGCCTTCCGTGTTTGTGCTCTTATCGCGTCCGCGCCACCAGTCCGGGTTGATTTTTTCGAGAATGACGATTTGCGCGCCGCGATAGAGTGTTAGGTCGGAGGAATCTGTCGGCCGGTAGTCGTAGATTGCCTCTGCAATTTGCTGCTGTTCGTTCGGACCTGGAGAATACTGCGGAGGGGGCGGATTCTGGTGGGCTTTCTCGGGACTCTGCGGTCGCTCTTCGTCGTCGCGGTTGTCCATTTGCGTGCTCGATGACTTGAGATTGAACGGAGCCATACCAGACGAGTAGGACTCTGGGAGCGACTCACTGATATGGTCAAAGAGTTGCTGAGTTATTACTCCCACTGCTTTGAGCGTGTCAAGTT
>JANJPG010000020.1:0-27230 GCA_030407185.1 Lipomyces yarrowii
GCCCCAACCATCCACACATTATCCAGCGTCGAACTACTGGGCTGATAGTCAGCAGCAGCAACAGCCGCAGCAACAGCAGCAATCACTACCTCCACAGCAGTATCAGATCCCAACCATCGTGCCGATGCGTCCGTCCTCGGCCGCTCTCGCACCGCCGCTTATGCAGCATACGTCACATAGTCGTCCCGTTGTCCTACCTCCATCTTTTCCAGACCTATCATCTACAGGGCAATCTCTACTACCGCCAGTGCTATTGCCGTCGGATTTTCCACCGCGTGTATATTCTACCACCGATCCAACGAACTACCGACACTCCACTGTTCGCCGCCCTGGAACCGAGATGCAGGGCGCGCCATTTCACTCCCCGCCAAGTCGAACACACAGAATCTCATCTTCATCCAGTACATCATCCGATCCCGGTGTGCTCGTATCTTCTCCTCCTCCGGCGCCGTCACTCAGTGCTAATCCACAAACACCCGCTTACATTGTCCTGCCATCGCCGCAGGCGCTGCCACAGTCTACATACGGTTCTCCAGCTTCGCCGCTCGACAGTACGATCGAGCCGTCAAATAGTCCAGAGTCACCGCGTCAGTACGGTCAGCCGCTAGAGTTTGCGGAGTACTTCCTGCCACGCCAGGGACGGTCAACTCCTGCATATTCGGAATCGCCAAGTGTTGCATACCAATTGCAACAACAGCAGTTTACGCCTCTCGACAGGCGACTCGCAGAGGCTCCACAGATGGGCGCGCACCAAAATGTGGCATCTTCGCGAGCAAGTATTTCGAATTTGCTCGATCCAACTGGTGACACTCCAGGCAGCGCGCTGCCGGGCAACCGAGGATCGTATCGGTCTGATCGTCGGTGACGTGCGAGGAATAAGGTTCTTTTCCCTTGGTTGGTATTGATATTATAAATCGGTTGTAAATGTAATGATTTTGCGTATCAGCAATAGAGTTTTTGGTTAGCATGTGGTTGGAGTCCATGGTTGTCGATATATTTTTTTCAATGTTTATTCTTTTCGTTCATATTTGGGCAAGGCATTCATGGGATTCACAAAACGTACACAAGTAGCATAGCTGTGCCATCATAAGGGGTTGTTAGAGAATGGATTTTAGCAGGGAAGCAAATGCATCTACAGTTGAAAAAAAACAAAAATTTGAAAAGAATGTGACTCGGTTGAGTATATCCTGAGTTTGGGAAAAATTTCACGAGACCTTGTAGTTGGAACATGCCGCACCCCAAATCGGCGGACCCGCTGCCGTTTTCGCTCGGTCACGGCCCTGGTTCCCAGCCACGTGAGGCAGGGACCGCAGTTAAAAATTTTTCATCTCGTGTTAGTTCTAAAATGATTTACCAGTGGCGGAGATCACGTGGTATTTGGAATTCGTTCTTATGGAAAGACCAGACAGTTTCATTCATGTGACTTAAAAGAAATTTTTTTTGTGAAGGAATAAGTTAATAATAATGGCATAATTAGGTTAGTTATATGAATACAACCCTTGCCAATTTCTAACTTTAGTATTCTGAAAACGCACCGGCGCGAAGAATATCAGATCCGGTTGGTCTGTGTGCTGGTTGGTGTTCGCTATATGAACAAGTTTCAGGGTCGTACCAGTACTGTAATGCAAGTGGTACTGTGCAGCTGCTTAAACTTGTTCGCCCTACCAACCCCTCTCTTGCCGTGTCCAATTTACACACACTGGCAATTACGGACCATATCCGACAGATTGCGCAAGGTTTATATGAGCAAGATTTTTAATTCGAAGCCGTCAGTTCCTGAACCTTTCTTCGGCATATTCGTGTGGTGCCCCGAGAGACTCATTCTCGGTGCTCACTGTTAGCTATCCGTGGGGCTCCAACGATCTTTCGACTCGGAAAAAAATTTTTCATGAGCATGGCTAAGGACGCATGTCGACGTCACAGATCGAAAGTTGTGGAGCATATTTAAACCCTATTCAGATACGTACGCGTCGATCTCGAGCCTCGCAACGCCGCAGTTGCAAAATATTTCCCAAGTGGACATCAACAAAATTCTGTAGTTTAAGAAATTTTGCGTACTGACAACGTAGAACACAGTGTGTTCTTTGACGTACTCTGATAACCAGGGCGGCCGACATTTTTTAAACAGTTCCACAATGATCTCGTCTCTTCCATCCCGGCGATCATCGAACTCCAAGAGCAAAGACTCCTACTCCCACTTCCGCTCATACAATCCAACCCACTGGCCCCAGCCAATCATCTTCCCATCAATAGCCTCCCCAATCTCCTTCTTTGTCGCCAAAGAGCTCATCTAACTCGTATCCAACGGCTCCTTCAGTGCCACCAACGTGTAAAAGTACCGATGAACTCCATGTCCCAGCGGCGGCTTCGGCCCACCATACACGGTGCCCAAAATATTCTTCCCAAGACGAAATCCGCCCTTCATATGCTTCTCCTTTCCCACCACTATATCCACGCTGATATCGTCGTGCGTGATCACCGTCTTGTCGGCCGGGATCCCGTAGAACAAGCCGTGCGTGACCGGTGTCGGTAGAGGAGCGTCGGCATCTTCAATGACGAGAGCATATTCGACAACCTCGGCCGAGGGCTTCTGCCAGGTTAGTTCGGGGAAGCGGTCTTTACCGTAGCCGGTGTATTCTTCTGTCATGTGCGAGTTGGACGGACCGCAGTCGGGAGACGTGATGGTGAAAGTTGGCTCGGGCATGGAGGTGAAGGCGGCAGTTTTAAAGAAGAGACCCTTGTCGCGGCCCTTTTGGTTGATAAGGAGGCGACCGACACAGTACTCGATGGTGTTGGCAATGCCCATCTTCAATGTGGTTCGTTGGTTGGCTTGTTGTGTGTGTATGTGTATTTAGTAGAGGAGCTCAGCAGTTGGTCTTGATGTGGGCGATGGGTGATCGATAGTTTGCCGTCACCGTTAGATGATTGCTGGATCATCAATTACCGTCCGCACGTAATATCCTCCGCCGTCCACAGTTGTAGAAGGTAAGGTACTCACCAGTTTGAAGTGTTCTAGTGGTTGTGAAGCTACTAGGTCACTGAAGGAGGCATAAATATACGCCGAGGTCGGGATTAACACTTGTTTAAACGTGTTCTTAAGAATTGCTGTGCTCTCGACGAAGCTTATGTTCGACGGAATTAAGGCACCGAGATTGGTCGTTGCTCGTAGTTGTATCTTTTGTTCGGTGCGTTCTGTAGTTTTATTTGAGTAAGACATGGGCGGGTTTTGCCCATATCGCATTTCGCGGACTTTTCTGGCCGGCGATACGATATCGATTCAAGGGGAGGGTAATGTTGTGACCAACCAAACACTAAAAGTGCAAGTAGAGGTCGTAAACTCCGTTGGAAGTAAGGCCCGAGTTCGGTATTGTCTTTTAGCTGCGGCTCAATAGTGTGTGAAGTAGAACGAGATTTACGAATTACGATGGGGTTGTTACACAGCGGAGGTTTGCGGCAGCGGCTTACCTTGTTCGTGACTTGTCCCGATGCCATCAAATACCGGATACCCCGATATCGTCATACTGCCATTGCAAAATGAGGAAGCTGACCCTGAAGATCGACTTCCTCAAGTGCCTCGATTAGACTCAGAATCAACGATTGATGGATCTGTCGATAATGTGGCAGGACAGATGTGTTACCCGAAGAACCAACCTGCTTCTCGGTTCTAGAAAACACGTCAGTGCCCAATAGTACGTCCGACACGTCAGCCAGTAATATGAAGCTTCATCTTTGGTATTGACTTCAACAAGGCTTTTGTACCCGTCATTCATCTATTCAACCTCTCTTCGCCATTGCCACGGAGCTGATGTTATCTGAGAAACATCTAGTCTGGAAGTTAAAGAAAAGCGTGTATGGCCCGAAGCAGGCTCCCCGTTGTTGGAACCATGCTGATCAAGAATACTTGCTTCTATCGGCTTCAAGCACTCCTAACGGAATCTGGCATCTATGTTCAAAATGTCGACACTTGCTTTATCGCATCCCGCCGACCACCACTCAACAGTTAGCGTTTCGCCTCCGAGACAAAAGAGAAATTAGTGCTCTTAATTTGGAAACGCGCACAGAGCTGAGCTCTCTCATCAGGCACTTTCCTCCGATGGATGGTTACAGAGTTGCAGCTGTTTACAGTTATAGAAAGACCTTCATTTCGCGCAATTTTTGAAGATCTCCAGGAGTGACCTCACCGTTTGAACCCCTACGCACCTTACAACATTGCATTGAGTGGGAGTTTGTACGGTAATTTCGGTTAAATTGAAAGAGGATTAACCGCTTTAACGTGCAAAACAATCACACTCTCCCTGGATATCTGGACCAGCAAAAACCCTCTTGCATTTCTGTTCGGACCACAGTCTGCGATGGCACGCCTCCGAATTCTAGCTCTGTGGGTAGATAGGCTAGAACCCTCTCAACTTATTATGCCCAAACCGTCGACACCCTCAACGGGCGCTCGATACTCGTCCGAAGTTCACGAATACTGTGGAGGTCGTTACCACGACATCTCCGTCTGTCTGAAGCCTCCGGTTAAATGCTACAAGTGTGGCAAAGAAGGCCATAAGAGGCCTAATAGTGGCGGCTCCGCGAGCTTCCCCACTTTCGAGTTGCTGGCTTGGTTCGCTGCCTGTCTAGGCCCAGCTTGAAAGGTCACACGTGACTAACGCGCCGACTTACTTTACGTGTTTCCCGTCCATCAAGGCCGTCGCGAACACATTTTTGGTTATTTCTCTTCACGACGCCAACCCTGGAAATTATTAGCCAGCTTCTTCGTCTCGCCTTCTTATCTCCTTATCTCGGTCAGGGAAGGCTTCATCTATACAAAGCTTTAGAATTGGAAACAATACATCATTTTTTCCGCATCTCTTTCCATCAACTGAGTCACGTGACACAGCAGCGTATGTGCGACACATCTCGCGAGTATATTGACGAATGGGCCAGAATGAACGGTGACACGATGCGACGGAAGAGCTGAGGGCCTCCGCGTAGGGAAGGAAAAGCGAGACTTCCTCCGCGACCGTCTATGGGATTATCAACATTAGAAATCATAGTAAATAGAGAAGAATATTAGATGCGGATATAAATGGTTATATAAGTTAAAGTTCAAACGCAACTAAAACTTATTTGCTGTTTGTTGGCGTAAATTTTCTATCTGCAGCCTCTGAGACTTCTTCTCCAGCTCCGACTCTAGCTTGAAGCGCTCATGTTTCGCCATCGTACTTTGGTATTCTAGGCGCTTTACTCCGGCGTACTCTCGTATGGATTCAGACCACGCCTTCTTGTCCTCACGATCATGTTCTATAGACAAGGCGAGCAACTCCACGAGGGACGAGGCTCGCTGTGTCTGTTTGCTACTTTTTGACTTTGCAGAAGTAGCCCTTGTTGAAGTAGCTTCTGCTGCAGGGGCAGGAGTAACCACTTTATAACTTTCAGAACGCGTACTTGACGATCCTGACTCTGTTGACGAGCCCTCGCGGAATCAGTCCCGAAGATCGATAGATCAATAGGTGAATCCGCGCAGCGCATACCGTCTCGAAGGACTAAACTGCGCGCGTCCCAGAGGGACATCATCAGGTCATAGTACGGGTATCTTGCCCTATACCATCCTAATTGCAGTTACAATCTGTACAACATTTGATCTCAAGTGCAGGGAAATCCCCACCTTCTCGATTAGCACAATCGGCGTCTTCCACGGCTGAGCCGGTTTGTACGTGACTGCCGTCAATTTTATTTTTTAAATCTTCCAACCGTCGTAGGCGTACCTTAACCCTAAAAACTGACGCGTAATGGCGAACACCGCGTCGATCTTGAATATGTGGTTCATAGAGGGCCATTCCGACAAGGAGGAGGTGGACAAGTTCCTGCAAAACGAGATATCCTTTTGAAGCCCTACAGAGGCATCTCCCTTTTGCGCGAAGAGGGCTCTGCGGAAGCGCGAAGTCTCGGATATTATTCTGAGGAACTTGCAGAGAATGTCCTACACGCGTCGGTAAACGCGACGCCAAAACGATGCAATTAGTAGATTAGGCTGAAGGTAAGTAAACAGCGCCAAAAAAAAAAAAATCTATATCGTATCTGTGCAGCGTCTCTGACCGTCCAGGGCTCTAAATTGTGTTCTAACATTTCTTAGAGATATATCATTGAACTATCAAAGTTTCGACAGATCGTTAACGCGATCTAGTCACGTGGATCTATATGAAATAATCGTTCACTCAAACAACACTCTGACCCTGACAAACCTCCCCTAAACTTGACCGTGGGGTTCATGTCCTGGACTCCGCTCCTGAAATACATATGCGCCACTCATTTTTAGTTGCAAACATATTTAGTTGATGTGTTCCAAGAGATTGTAACATTAACGTGGCCCCAACGATATGCAACAACCATATTTGCAGTATGACCTCGGAGGAGCCGTGATATCGACACTGTCACTTGACTTTAACCAGTTGAAAAGCAAGTCACATGAGGGCCATCGTGCACCATGACGAGAACTGCAAGTCACTCCTTCTGCCACGACCAACTTCTCCTCTTTTGGACAGAATGGATAAGGAGGAAGCGACCTGTAAAATGCAGCGAGATCCTTAGAATTTGTGGATAAGGCTAAATCCTCGAACGTCACTTGTCCTCCAGTATGGCGTACGTCCAATATAACATCGTTGAAAAAGTCTGAATCGTTCTCATATGATATATATTGAGCGTACCCGTTATAGTTAATTAAATGATATAAGTATACTGCGTCACCCAGGGCACCGTTATCGATGGCCAAACTCAGCATGTTGACAAGACTGGACACTTTGCCAAAATTGTCGCCCGAATGGAATCCGATGGACGACCATTGGAACGTCTCACCGATACTGCCCGAGGACCAGTTCACATATATATTCCCAGCATCGTTAGAAGTACCGCTAATAGAACTGTTTGTCAAGGATGTAAAGCTCTCCAAGTAATTGTACTCGACAGCACGAACCACTTCGAACGTTAAAGCCGTGGTTGTAATAACCATAAAGCTCATAAAACAGCGATCTCCAAATATCATCTTCGTGCCAGTTGTGATCATCCGCTGAGATAGGAAAATTATTGTCGATAAAAGATTGTCTTTTCAAGTTCGGAAGAATAATCGGTCCTCTTATATCTGTATGGGGCCTGTCAACTTTAACCCTTACTAAAATTAAAACTTTCAGTCTGGCCAAGCTTGCCAGCTTGGCCGTTACCGCATGGGGCATCGCGTGATTGATTTAAAGCCACCTGCTAGTCCTTAACTTAAACGTCATAGGCTAACTACATTGGACATGGTCCTTAATATGATGCTGGACGGCCCCCGGTCGCCCGGTCGCCCGGATATGAAGCCTTCAAACCCCTGGTGTTGTTGGCCTGTTCGCAAAAATCAGACTCTCAGAGGCGTGTCATAGATTGACGTTGATCTTGTACGATAACCTTCGCATTTAAGCTCTGCACTTTGAATTAGGGCGGCTTATTATACTTTATCCTAGGCCTAACTCCAGCTTGGGTCATGTTTCGGAACAGGTTCAGCGAAACCAGTTATGTGATCCTCGGACCTGACTTCGGGACACACAACACGTCTCCCGTCCAGGACCCGTGCTTCAGGAGCATCAGCAATGGAGACTCAGAGGTGCTCCGAGGCGCAATAGAGACCGAATCAGCCGACGCAAATCTAAGCGATAGAGCCCAATAGGTTTGCTTCGCAGCATCCTGCTTGCGTCGCGCCAGTACATTACGTGGTGCTGCTGCACCCTCGATAACAGATTGCGAATACTTCGATTGCGAATACTGCTGCGTGGGTCGCTAGGTCTTTACAGAGTGAAGGAAGTTGACCCAATCAGAGATTTTCAGCAGACCAAAGTTCTCTGGTCATGGATGACCAAGTATCAGACCTTTTTACACAAGGTCAGTTCATCTTCTACCATATTACTCGAGGCTATACTTTAAATCTAGCTAGGTACATGATTGTGTGCATTTTGGACGTGACGGAGGGACTGGCTGCGTGTTGTCTATGCCGCAACACACTCGATGACACAGTCGTTGAGACTGACTGTATAGGGGTGGATTTTGCGGATTCTGAGACCGACGGCGGCGATTAGCTTCTCAAATTGCTTCTCCGTGCGTTCCCGAGCCGCGAGCCCCGTCATCATCAGCATGTCGAGCTGCGTGGCCTGCCAGTGCGCGCCCTGTTCTGGGATGACCATCTCGTCGATCATGCAGATCGAGTCCGGAGCCATGGCGTCCTTGATGTGCGTGAGGATTTGGATCGCCTTCTCGTCTGGCCAGTCATGGATAATGTTGCGCATGTAGTATATCTTGGCGCCCGTAACCGGGTTGGGCTCCCAAAAGTTGTGGATGGTCATCTCGACGCCGTCGAACGACTGGGCCTGGGCGATGATAGGCGCTTGATCCTGCACGACTATCCGGTTCTTGACGTCGGCCGGCAACGCCTTGCGTAGTGCGATGCTCTGATGGCCGACGCTGCCGCCGACGTCGACGAATAGCGCCTGGTCGGGCGCCGCGCTCTTGGCCACCTCCAGGAACGGGTACTTATCCAGCCATGTGGGCATACCCTGGCGCTGGACGGTCATAAAGTCGTTGAAGTTGGTCATGAGCCACGAGTTCTCCGGCTGTGCGAACCATTCGAACGGGGTCAGGTTCGTCTTGTGTGCCACGTTGAAGGGCGAATTGGTCGGGTCGCTGATGTCCTTGTATCCCGTCCTCTTCAGGAACTCGGGCGCCTCGGCGAAAACAGGCGAGCAGGTGTCGAAGCTACAAGCAAGGATCAGCACTGGTTTGCACACCTCAATTCCGTGGTTCGCAACATACTAATGATAGACGGCACCCTTCCAGCCGCGCTGGGTGAGCACGCGGCAGAACTGGTTCGCCGTGTAGGTATCCGGGCCGGCCTCCTCGATGATGCCGACCGAGCCCAGGTACCGCAGGAGACGAGCTACGCCCAATGTGCATCAGTACGCGGACTTCGACGAAATATCGGGCAATATCCAATGACTCACACATGAGCATCGGCGCGGTGCCGCACTTCTCGGCCACCTGCTCCGCCGTCAGAGGCGTGGGGCTGTCAGCTATAATCCTGAAGAAATCGAGGTCGCAGCCGATGCGCACGGCCATGAGGTATATATCCTACCGACGCGTCAGAAGTGCGGATTGCACAATTGCGGGGGATATTTGGGTAACATACGAGGTACAGTAGGCGCTGCATGGAGTCTTGCGGCGTCTCGATTGAGAGCTGCAAGCTGAAGAGGGTGTCGACCAGCTTCTTGCGAACACCTTCATCGGCGTCCTTGGCCATGGCCTGCACTTGGCTAACGAGGGCATCCATTTTCTGAGGGTTTGTTCGGTCACTGGTTCACGGCGAGCGCTGTGCGGTGCTGCGAGAGTTGCGGAATGCTCCGAGCAGTGCTAGGGCACTGTAGCTATATACGTCTTGTAGAGGCGCTCATCTGGCGACATCAGGTAGGAGAGCGGCTGATGTAACACTCAGGCCAGCCCGGGCTGGAAATCTGGGGATCATTACCGATAGAGTGCGGGTATTACGTCACTGTGGCAGCTTTACCCCAGTATCTCGAACCATGAAACACATGCTATTCTTGATCAGGGTTAGATTATCCCCTATCATTGTTCAGCAGAATTTCATAGATATACGGAAATGACGGTTTGTTGGTATTCTCGATGCTCGTAGGAACGAGACAAATGCGCATATGCACCTAATTTGATCGTTTCCCGCCATCCACCATTACAAATTTGGCGGATCCTCATCCTCCTCGTCATCGAAAAATCCGCCTTCGCAATCGCCTTGATCGAAAATTAATCGAAATCAATGTTTACACTAGCGTATTTAGGGTAGATAATTTACTTTCGTAGCGCCAATATGCTTCGCTAAGAGACCAAACTTTCACCTGCTGTCGTTAGTCCAACGCTTCCAAAGGTGATAAATGGTCCAGTGCTGCCAGGATGACATGTACAAACATCGACAGAGTATATTCTTTTATTTCGTTTGCGTCGTTTCTTTGGGAATACCATTACGAAACGGAGGCTGATCGCTCATTCCTGCACTCACCACTTTAGTCTGGTAACCCTTGAACGAATTTTACCAGTAGTTAGGTCCGCGCTCAATGTAATATGAGCTGGAGGTTAGGGTTGTGCACAGATAAACGGTTTCTGAGGACTGCGCGGAGTCGCCTCAGATAACAAGGTTCTGTAGTGTAGCTGGTTATCACAGCGGATTCTGATAACAGATTATTCCGCTAACCCCGGTTCGAATCCGGGCAGGACCTAAAATTAATTTTTATTGCTTTGGCGATTTTGTTTTGGAAAATATTATAAGTGCGAAATGACCACATGTTACCAAGAAATTGATTATTATTTTTTGGTCGTTGGACGCCAGATGACATTTTAAGTAAGTGAGCTCTTGGGCTTAGGGAGAAGAGTATGTGGTTGTAGTGAGCGGTGGTTACGCTCCACCAAAATCAAATTGGCCTTTGATGCTGCTCATCCACTTATACATATGCCTACGTAGCATTGCTAGCCAGAATTGAAGCCAATGTCGCGTCCGTCGCCAATAACTGCATTCTACAGTCCAGCAAGCGCAACACAGCATCCGCAACAATCCGTGACCATATTTCCCCCTTCGTCTCAAACGCCGGTGCCATGGGTCGTCTACGTCCACGGCGGTGCTTGGAGAGATCCGAGTCAGACAAAGGACATGGGAATACCCATCTTGCGACAATCGTTACCCGCGACATGGGGTGGTATGACGCTCGACTATAGATTATCCCCAGCTGTACGACACCCCACGCATTTAGACGACGTGTTGGCAGCTTTAAAATTCCTTGTCACCGAACATGGCCGGTTCATTTCTCACATCATGATAATAGGACACTCTGCAGGTGCGTGTCTCGCCCTGCAGGTCCTCGCGACACTATTTGGAGAACCCAAAGCCAATGGCGACGGAATATTAATGTCCTTGCGCGATAAGACTAAAGTTGTAGTAGGTGTCGAGGGAATTTATGATTTGGTGGAACTCGGAATCGAGTATCCGTCATATAAAGGGTTTATATCAGAGGCATTTGGCGATAACGAGGAATTGTGGGGTGAAGCGTCGCCCAGCTCCTTTCAATGGAGCCTATTAATTAGTCATGATTCCCCTCTCAATGCGAAGGTAGGCCTCTGTTAGCTCGTATTGGTTTTAGGACATAGTTTACTAAAAAATATTGCAGATAGTTTTAGTGCAGTCGGCAGGTGATCAGTTGCTGAGTATGAACCAGACAAATCTCATGCATAGCATCCTCGATAACGCGGGGTGGAAACCTGTACTCAAACTGATCAACGGCGGATCGCATGATGCGACAGTGGAATCCGAGGCATTGTTTGATATATTAGGAGATTTGTACAAATATGTAGACGGCTTGTAGCTGAACTGTTTTAATGATTTAGTTCTGTCCTGTATAATGGCATAACTAGAATGAGACAAGCGTGCGTTTTTTATAAATACGTTGATTTGCGAACATCACCGATAAGGCATTTACAGCGCGCGATTTTGTTTTCGGATAACCTGACCTATCTGTCGCGGCTTTTCGACGCGTCAACACGTGCCGCAGCTTTGGACCAGCACCAACTTCCACTAACTTATAACAACTGTCCGTTTGCGCGATTGCTTTCGCATAGTCTCAAATAATTGCTGCGTATAATTACTATTTTCCAGTATTTCTTGACTGATTGCCAGTGAGAGAGACGTCATACAAACAATGCCAGAGCTAGGAGAGGTAGAAGTTCCCCTGACCGTGTCTCTATCTGCAGCGACTAATAATACAAAACAAGGTCGCACATGCAGCCAAGCTTCTTTCCGCGAATCTGAAAGGCAAAATCATCAGTAAATTTGTCACCGATGCGAAAGATGCACTTGTTTTCCCATCCATTTCGCCGCAAGAGCGGTCCAACATTGAGGAGTCGTACGTTTCGAAAACCATAGCCGATATAGGACGACACGGCAAATATTTCTGGATAATTTTGAGTGGTGGCCGCGAGTCGGTAGCAAAGACCCAGAATGTGATATTAATGCATTTCGGCATGACAGGTTGGTTAACGATCCGGGATGTGCACACACATTTCTTTCCCATGGAACGGTCGCGCAACGGCCAGAAACCAGATAACTACGACGAAAAAGCAGCGGCTGAACCATGGCCACCTAAATACAACAAGTTCCTTTTAAGCACGGACGATGGCGTCGAAATGTCGTTCACGGACCCGCGCAGGCTCTCCCGTATAAGGTTTTTGGAAATCGCATCGAATACGAAAAAGGATATGGAGACACCAGATCAGATCGAAAATGAGCTCATGAAACTCGAGCCGTTGGTCCGGATGGGACCTGACTTTTCTAAAGGTGATAGTAGATGGAGCCAGGATGAATTCCTTGAGGTGCTATCGAAACGGAAAGTTCCAATCAAGAGTTTATTATTGGACCAGGCAGTGTGCGCTGGCGTTGGGAACTGGATGGCGTATGTTGCAAATGCCGACGTTGCTTCAAGTTTTCTTGATTGTTAATAACAGTGACAAAAGGGATGAAATTTTGTTTCAATCGCGGATACAGTGAGTAGTGCCTCCCCCAGCAAAACACAAGTGAGATCGTTAACATTGTTTTTTTGATATCTAGTCCCGAACAATACACGGACAAAATGAGTCTGGCAAAGAAACAACTGCTCTACAATAAGCTCTGCGAAGTGTGTGAAGTAGCAGTCGAAACTGAGGGTATAATATATTATTCTTGGAGGTGTTTCTACGCATTGTTAATATACTCAGGTAACACCGACAAATTTCCGAAATCTTGGTTAATGCTACATCGGTGGAGCAAACGGCAGAAAAAGGGCGAAAGGCCGATGACTGCAGATGGGCATATTGTCGATTTTGTGACCGTAGGGGGGCGGACGAGCTGTTTCGTTCCGAAACTGCAAACACTGGAGAATGCTACGCAGGAGAACAATACTGCTGGCGAGGGAAAACGTGAAGCTAAAGAAAAGTCCCGCGCGAAAAGACCTAAAAGAGAGTCCACTGAGGATGATGATGTAAAACCGGCCCGAACGCGAAGAAGATCAAGGCAGTAAGCTAGACAAGGTGAGAATTTGTAGCAGACCTCAGATCATTTTGTGAATTGTGAATCAGTTGCTCAACACATTACTAATCGAAACTAGTAATAATTCAGCATTGCAGGATTGCATTTGATCATCAGCGGTCAACGAAAATACAGCGTTCTCGAGAAGCACCGACTAGCCGTTGGCAAAAAAAAAGGTCATGAATGGCATTAGAGTCACTTTATATATGTATATACACTCCTCGTACACATTGGAGCACCTCGTGAATCACGAGCCTCTATTCACCACTGTTGCCACTATTGCCTCCCATAAAGTTCCGGGCCCTATTCTTTCGTCAGTCCCAAGGCCAATGTAGAACACAACATAATATATAACTTACAAGTCCGCAATACTGGGATCGTTCATCATCTCCGACATGCTAGGCGTGTTACCGCTGCGGAATCGATCAGCCATGGACCTGATCGATGGGTTGTTCAGCAACCCCTGAAGCGCGCCAGGATTCGACATAAACTGCTGGGCCATTTGAGCAATCTGAGGATTATTCATCAAGGATGCAAAGTCCATGCCACCAGGACCACCAGCACCGCCAGCACCGCCGAACATCCCCGCCAGACTTGAAAGATCTGGGAAACCAGAGGGGCCTCGATCTGCGGTGGCGGCTGGCGATCGCGTACTCTCGGTGTCCTCAGGAACAGCCGACTGCAAGTCCTCCTCCACACGCGCCTTCGCGGTCTCGTAACCGCGTCGCATGACATCAGATCCACCGTTACCCTCAACCTCGATTCCTTTTCCATACGCATTCATGGCGCCTTCCGCATCTCCCAGTGCAAATTTCGCTAGTCCAAGCCTTGAATACGCCTTGGCGTACTTGTCGTCGATCTCTAAAGCACTCTCGGCATCATTCACGGCCATATCATGCCTTCCGGAGGCAGAATACGCGGCGGCTCGATTGGAATAGTAAATCTTGTTTGTGGGATCTAGAGCCAACGCCTTCGTGTACGCCTCGATTGCCTCTGGATATTCCTTCATCGATACAAACCTATTTCCCTCCGACTTCAGCTGCTCAGCCTTAGCCTTATCAGCTTCAGACGGGCCTGCAGGCGTGGCTGGGGTAGGCGGTTCAGCAGCTGGAGCGGCCGCTTTAGCCCGTGCATCACGGACTTTCTCGAATGCCTGGAAAATGGAGAGAAGCGACTGCGCGCCGAGAACAGTGTCTCGCTTTGATAGATCGACCTTGAAAACATCCGTTAGGCATTGGATGGCGACCTCGACTGAATCTTTGTCATCTGTAGAGACAGTACCGTCTGCCAGCGAATTTTGAAGAAAATCGACGATTCCAAGGGCGAGATCCTGTTTTGAAGACATTGCGGATCTAATGTTATAACGTAAATATTAATTTGATTGCCTAAAATTCGAAATCTTAATGCCCGCCAATCATTGGATTCCTTGCCTTTAGGTATTGCTGATTTTATAGGTGAATTATTTGGGTAGATTCTACGGCCATTGAACTTTAACTTTGGAAGCATGTGGACTTCTTTATGATTCTGTGGACACGCTACACAAAGCGCGACGCGTAACCTTATACCACACCATACAGAACTCACAGGGAAGCCTATTTTTTCGAAACTTTTGACATAGAAAGTAGTGGAACTATATATATACAATATAGCATTTATTAGCCACATCAGTAAAGCTGTAGTTAACTAAACTTTCGAGCCAATCGAAGAGGGCTTTATGAGAGGGCTCCCGCCTTTTGTTGGCTCTGCCAACCAACGCGGCATCTCTTCTTTCTGTCCAGATGCAAATAACAATGTACCAATTGCCCGTATACTAACAAAACTTAACACGCACTAAATGCAAGTCGCAAAAAGCAAGACATTGTCAGACAAGGCTGACATAATAGCACATAACTGCTTCATCCATCCTCAGATATATCCTACCCTTTATACGTGAATAGTGACTACATATCTCTACTTCCCAAACTTCTACTTGGCTCATGCTTTCCGATTAGCATACAAAATATATACTATCTATGGTTGGACTCTGATCTTTTCCAAAACGCTTTTCATGCCTTTCAACCTGACTTGCTCCCATTTGAGTTTCTCAGTCACGTATTCTTTCACAACACGCATGCACTCTCGTTCGTGCAATTCGTTAAACCCGCCAATCTCCGATGCAAGCATAGTCTGTGAATACCGGATTTCTGCACCCAGTCTTGTGATCTCGTTCTCAGCAATCTGAATATTCAGGCTCGCATCATTAGCATATCGGGTTCGTGTGTCGTCAAGCAAGCCGAGCGGGAACCTTGTACTGGTTCTGTTAAGCGAATTCTGAAAGCGTGAAAGTTGGTATGTTTGTGCCGCAAGAGCGTCAATCAGCTTGTTTGGCCGAATAAGGGACTCCATGACGGCCTTAATGTTTGCATATGAAGCTCGCAACTCTTGGACAAACACTTCTTCGTGGGAGTCGGACTAACAACAATTAGAAAAAAGATCAAACTCTACCGATCGGAGACGCGTACCACTTGATACAAATTCGTGAATTCCGTTAATGCATCTATGCAATGAATAGGTAAGAAATCTATTGTCTTAAAGTAACCTTGTATAGCCAAATAAGATTCTGCAAGATCTACAAAAAATTGTCAGGCGATTCACCATCAATAATCGTAATCTGATCCCTACTTACCTAATCGTTTGTGTTGCATTG
The DNA here is from genome assembly GCA_030407185.1 of Lipomyces yarrowii. Lineage (NCBI taxonomy): Eukaryota > Fungi > Ascomycota > Lipomycetes > Lipomycetales > Lipomycetaceae > Lipomyces > Lipomyces yarrowii. The sequence continues at coordinate 15,804 of JANJPG010000020.1, forward strand.
CATGAGCAGCCTTTAGAACTTTAATAAATGGCTTTTCAAGATACGACATCTCTTTCAACGCATGGTTAAAAAACACAACTGACTCGTCCGTGTTCTCTAGTGGCGGATACTCCTCTTCCAGCGTTTCCTTCCTACTCTCATACTTCTGTTTACTCCGCTTCTCCGACAACTCTTTTGAAAATTCAGATACCAGAAAGAACTCCCACAAGAGCTCGTGAGTTGAAAATGTAGGATGTAGAAGTAGTGTCCTCAAAAACGCATCCAGTTTGAACTGTACATCCCGGACCACAGACCTTGCCGGTCTAGAGGGTATTGCGAACGGGTTGTGTGGAATCTGCAACACTGGGATCCACGACGCTGGAAGTTCGAATGCTAACCATTTTGCCACGAAGGTAAAGTCCGTAAACGTCCGACGTACAGACGTAATTGTCGACGCATTCGGTATGATACCTGATTTGACAACAAAATGCACATTATCGTCCGAAATATACCCTCGCAACACCGACGTCACTCGGTCGTCTCGTATTGGATATTTACGGAAGAGTGTAATATCCTCTATCCGCGTCCTCGTGTTCTCGTCCTTCGCCAATTCAGCAGCATTGAGACCGCGGAAGTTCCGGCGGGCGATATCTACCTCAGGTTTCTTCGTGAGAACCTCAATAGCGGCTAGACGAGAGAACTTGCTGTTCACCATCAGTGGCGTCAAACCCTTATCGTTGACGCGATTGAGATCTATGTCGCATATATTCAGGACAAGCTCCAATGACTGAATGTCTTTCATAATGTGTAATAGTGTATTTCCTTTCGCATCGACGTGATCCAAAAAACGTAAATTGCCGCCACCAAGTTGGTATCTAGTAGCGGTGTCAATACCCATCTTCACTAGATCAGTATAACGAGGAGTGTCATAGGATCTGCACAGAGCGAATAATGGCGTTTGGCCGTTCTGATCTTTGTCCGTCCACGATATCAAACTGCCAATAGTTTCAATTAGATCCGGCAGATAAAACAAATAATGTCCGACACTTCGTTGCCATTCGTCTTTCCGCGAAAGATATTGCCTCAAATCATCTTGACTACAGTTCGCCGATAATATTGACCATATTGCATCCACAATCACCTTATCTGCCGTTTGAATAGCTGCTGATAGGAGAGTGGTCTGACGACCATTTTGTTCCTTCAAGATCGCTTCAAAGGGGAAGATATCTCGTTTAGATAGCAAGAGCTTCAATGTTTCCAGGTTCTTTGCCGGCGCTTGAACGGCCATCATGATTGCACCTTCGCCTGAGGCGTTCCTGCTTCTGTAGACTTGCTCCAGTGAATCAATTTCGGAAACATCAATCCCGCCAGATCCAAAGTACTCCCCGGGTGAATCAAACGCGACGGATATATCGGCCCTGTCCCTGATGCTTTTCCAGAATAGCTGGTTCGCACTTGAGACAATAGCAAGTTTTGAGCTGTTATTCATGATATGAAATATAACGGCTTCGAAAGTAGAAAGGGCGTATCCCACTTCACCAGAGTCAACATCCATGAACGAAAAGTTGCGCATGTAGAAGAGATGTGAATCGAGATTATCAAGTTTCGACCAAGTGCTTTGTAGAGTATTAGCCATTTAAGAAACATAATGAGAAGTGATTCTGAACTTACACAACAATGATCATAAAGCTCACAAGAACGTCAGCGCTCACGTTCGAAGGATGTGGGATTTTCTCCTTGCTCTCTTTTGAGGATGATGAATCTTTGTCATCACCGTTAGGTTGACTCTGACTAGATGATGGAACCACGCCTAGATTCCTCAAAATCTTGACAAGGCCTTCGACTTGAGCTCGAGCATTTTCGCCTTTGCTTAAGTTCTCCAAGTCGACAACTGCAGCCATTACCATACGCTCTATCGTATCTCCACCTTCTATCCAATAGGGTTGAATCCCCAGCTGTCCCAAGCTAACGTGTTTCATATTCTTTACTGCAGCCCGAATGATAGAGTCTTTCAACGCCCTCAGGACTGTCAACCGTGGCCAAATCTTATTGTGAAGATGCTTTCCGACGTAATTTTCAAGCATTTTCTCAATTTCTGGCCCAGTTAGTCCTGTTGCACCGGCCATTGCATTAACTATTGAGTGGTCGACAGCTTGAAATAGGGCAATTCCCTTTTCCATGACTTCTTCGATCATTGTCACAAGATCTGGTTCAGTGGCATTCGAGCAATCAAAATCCTCAAAGACACTATTCAATGGTTCCTGAATTTGTCGAGCAATTAATGGAAATTGAGATAGCAGTTGTGTAAACGTCGTTATATTTTTAGATGGTGCAGGTGACTTGGATATGAGAGCAGTCAGCGACCCCGAGTTGAAGTCATATAACGGGAACGCTGAACCAATTAGCGGCCGTGAAATGTAGTATATAATAAATTGTGCATCGTAGGGAAAAGTATCGGAGGTAGGTGTGTACACGCGATCTGAGAGTATTCGCGCTTGCGTGATTGACTTAAAACCTGCAATAAGTGTAAGTAAAACTGGAACATACAGTATATAGAGTATCAGGAACCAAAGAAAAATATATATATATATATACCTTTGTTGGTGTAGACAATATCATCTTTGATCACCACACTACGGCCATTCAGGGTCCAATAGACCCTTGCTCTACCAATTGCCTTCGCCGATACGCCAATCTTGATAATATGTGACGAAATGAACTCTTCGTGTGTGCAAAGTTCTGAGAATGACACCGAAGTCTCCTGATCAATTGTGTATAATATTGACACAGTAGTAGGGACCAAAATGACATAGTTCCGGGGACTCTGCAAGGCGGAGGTAAGATCGCGAGAGCGTGAGCTGTTAGGCGCCGGATGGAACAACGCCGCCAGAAATGGATTGATAGGTGGCGTTGACGTGCTCTCCATCGAAAAAAAAGGACTCGTGTGGTTCCAAACCTGATAAATGGAAGTAGCGGAGACAATATCTACTCAATGGTGTGAAGAAAGCTGCCCCTTAAGCACAGCCAACCGGCTGACAGGCACCCACGTTTTGGCTGGGATTGTAATGTAACGGAACAGATCCACTGGCTAAAAGACGGTATATAATGCTGACTATCATAGAATGTCGTTTCGCGGTTCGCGTCAGTTCGAAGTATTGATAGTAGAGGATCCGTATTAAAGACCGGCTTTGGATTGTAGATAAATGCTGCGACGACTTCAGGAGCGCGACGGACCTTCGGCAGGGCCGATGATATGAGCAAGCAATACCTTAACAAAAACCTTTCGAAATGAACCCAATTGCCTTCATCAATGATGAGCTGCAAATTGAAGGCCCAATTGTAAGCTTGGCTTGACTTGTCGCATCCGACGCTGTAAGCTTATGGCGTTTTAGGCCCTTCGAACAAGTCTCCCACGATAACGGTCACCGCGCGGCGTCTGATCACTCGTGATATACCCAAAATCACGTAGACTCTAACCTATATCATTCAACAACATCAACAGAATTGATGGTTGTAAGCCAAAGAGGTCGTATTGTATCAAGGGTATTTCACTAACAGATGTCTAATAATTACTGAACGTAGTTTCTTGATGACTGCAGCGACTGAAGACACAAGATGCCGTGTTCAACCTTTCATACGGGTATCTTTCAATGCTACGCCTTAATGGTCATCAATGAACGACAAACTTTTATTTAACAAAATACGCTATAGTACAAGGTGCACGCATTCTCATATGCCCAAAAGTTCTTCTACTACAATATTGTGCCAAATGATGTTAATCATCCTAAAGTCATTCATTTGGAATATCTCCAAGCGAGATATGCATGTTTCCATCCACTTCCATTATCACCCATCGCAGTGGTAGGTCCGCTAACCGAGTCTGATCCAATATCTATGCATCGTTCGCAAATGATCGACCAACTACGATCTCGGACGATGTCTTCCACCCCTCTTTCCACCCGTACCCAACTAAGAATTTCTTCCTCCTTGCTATATGTCGGCAAATCCCTTGCTTCGTATGGATCTAACCGAGGATCCACCTTGGGCTTCTTTGCTGCAGTAGCTGAGAATTCACTTTTCCGATCATTGGCGATTTGTTCGCAATATTCGAATATTTCATCGCGACTTTTCCAGCTTTCGAACACGGAAGAATATATAAAACCTTTACAACTTCGCCGACGAGACCCGATTTTTTCTCGTTCCGGCTTCGTCCATGAGCTGCCCGAGCCCAGTATTTTGCCTTCCTTGAGCGTCGGTATCGAGTTGAGATCCCCTGAAATCGTGTCGTCGGTGAGTGAACGGGAAAGTAATAAGAATCGTCGCAGCGATTCCGCAGAGTAACAGAGCTGCGGCGTCAGGGCCGGCTTCTCTGCAGGCATTGTAACAATAATAACATCAAGTATTGACTACCAGCCACTATCACAAAAGCCCTCAATCGATACAGATGCTGCTCTGAGACCGATAAATGCCGGTCGAAGTCGAATGCAGAAAGCGTTGAGGTCGCCTGGTCGTAGTTAATTTATACGTAAGTCCCAACACCCGGCCTCCCTCACTCCTTCGGATAGACCCGGCAAACACTGTCTAACTAGCTTTCGAAACTACAACACAAATACATCCGGGCACGACTGGAGACCTCTTTCTTTAGATGAGTTTACAATTGAGGTTAGGTTGGTCAGCTGCGAGTGGAACACGCTCGTTTTCTCAACTGACAAGGCAGGTGAACGACTTTGACCTGTGTTTTGCTCGATTCCATTGGTTAGAATCACATATTCATTTATCTAAGGATGCGCATTTATTCTATCAGACTAAACAGAATCAAACTGAGACACTGGCACTGAAACTCCATTCCTAGACAACGCGAGAAGCAAAATTGAATGGACAAGAACCCGCCACAAATATCTACAAAAAACGATGCACCCCTGTACGCGATCTATAAGAAAGTTGCCGTTCCCAAGACAGGTGATTCATAACCAACTCTTTCCATGCTTACGCGTTTATTGACAGCCGCCTTGGCAGACTGGCTCTCATACGCGGACCAATCGTCCGGTTCCTCGCTGATTCTCCGCTCGTGTTTCATTGCACCTTTTGCTGAGTGCTTTAAACTCTGGATCCGCGGAGGAATGGACAAACTGTTCTGGTGGCGCTGAGGGAGGTTCATATTCATCATCGTTCGTTGGACCTTTATTGGTACTGGAGACGCGGAAGCTGAATTCATAGGCTGTGACGATACAGAAGAGGCCGACGAATAATCCGACTCAAATGATAGTCGACTGGTGCTCAGCCTCAATGGCAGAATCGGCTGCAAAGGTAGGTCTTTGATATCGTGCACTTCTGATAGACTCTCGTCTTCTGCATCATAAATGGCAACCTCTGAGGGCCGACGGCTGTTCAGACTTTGGCGGTCCCCATTACTTACAATTTTCGGCTGCTGCACCTTCACGTCTGAGTACATCATAGATATTGACTGTCTATAGTATCTATCCATAATATATTCTAGAACGTCTTTGTCTTCGTCATCATACCAAGTTGAGTCGGGCCGATTTGGCCGCGGGGGCGCAGTTTTCTCTGGCGAGGGTCCGCATTGTCTGCTATGGCTTCGTTGAGGTGGCGTTGCGGGCGACGACGGACTACCAGGAGACAGAACCTGACCGTAATTCCCGCCCTTGTTATCCTTCGGCTGTGGACTTGTCCGGCTAGACAACTGACCAGTGGAGCGAGATGGACTCAGCAGGGAATCTCTTGACTTTCTTCTCCAAGACGCCGGAAGTATCAGTGATGGTGACCGAAGGGGAGAATCTGTTGGAGATGGTGGCCCAGTGGGCATAGGAATAGCAGTAACTGTTCTCCGGACGCTAGAATCTGTCTTCTGCCGCTCAGGCGTCAACGGTGGCGTCAACGGTGTGGGTGGCAGTTTGCGTTGCTTATATCTTTTCGGGTCGACGCTGTTCTTGTTGCTATCGATAGTTGTTGCCACTTGGCTCGCAGAGTGGCTGAAGAAGTCCTGAACTTCAAGATGTAGCACATGGGAGACGTTGAAAGGCCGTGATATCGATACGGAAGGTTGATCTTCCGATAACTTATTATCGGGCCGAGAAAATAGCTTCTTGTTTGTCCACATAAGTGACGACCCTATTGGCAGTTAGCATCGATAATATACATACACAAAGCATTCCTGCGCTAACGTACTGATGGCGTCTTTACGCTGCTTCTTCCTCTCTTCCTTCAACCACACGTCTTTCATGGGAGGTCCAGGAACCACAACATCTTCTAACTTCCGAGCTATCATAAGGCTTGGACTGACGTTATTTCCGTGGGGACGCATCGGCTCAGAAGGACTCTCGTCCACGTTATCTGCAGACGAAATATGGAAGGCACTTAGTATAGGGCTGTCAATGTCACTCTGTCCTACACTTTCGAAACTTGAAACAGTAGATTGCAATGATTGTGAGGGTGACAGTTGAGAAGATCGGCGCGAAGAAGATACTCTCAAAGACAAGTGTCTTGAATTTCGTTGGAACGAAGATCTAGTCGTGGGGGTAGTAGGAGCCGAAGCTGGTTGTGGGAGGAATGCTTTAGGGGAACAAATGTTCAGAGAATTGCTTCGACGTAATTTGGATTTGCCCGGCAAGGAGGGCGCAATATCAATCGTTTCGGTTGCCATTGCGGCCGTGGAGCTCCCATCAGCAGAATGTGTGCTACTCATTGTCCGAGAGTCGGAGATGGCTGGGCAAATCGAGACAGGATGGAGGAGAGGCCGTTGCAAGAGAGGACGAGGAGAATTGCAACACGGTGGAGGACAAGTTGGAAAACGGCAATCCCACACAATAATATGAGGTTCGTTTGCCGTGTTTAATTATTTTCATTAAGCCTTTATTTACCTTTGTTCCCAATCGGGTTGGGGTTTGGTGCTACAGCGCGTGTCGATAAAAGATAAAAACTTGCTAAAATATCAGAGGGAGAGCAAAATGTGGTATCTTCACAGTAAATATGAGGCATTCTCTCAGGAAATGGTACAATGGTTGATATTTTTGTTCCTGCTGATTGCTCAGACACCGGGTTATTTGCTACTTCCGCGTGGAGCACGCTAAACCTCATTTGGAGAAGTAATTAAAAGTGGTGGAAATTGACCGTTGATCCCTGGCGGTACAAATACCGGCGTTGTCACTTACTAATGTGAGCTTATCGAGGTACTAATACCTGTCATCTCAGATCACATTTTACACAAGCGAATTTTTTTTTTTGAGGCCACACCTTGTTATGAAATGAACAATACAACTACGCACAATTATTTGTGTTTAAGTGGGACCGGCTTATTAGACCGGCAGTTAATGCTGCTTAGCGAAACTAATTAGCCAAACGTTGAAAATTTAGGACAATATTTATCGATAGCATAACTAATAACCAGTAAGTTAAGTTAACTTTGTTAATTTCCCACTAACTTAACCAGTAGTTTTGGCAAGCACCCTGTGGTGGCGATAAACTGCACCAACCCCGATCAATTAGTAACACGACGAATCTTGCCAGTCTCAACTTCATAGATCCAACCACTAATATGAATATGGGGATTTATAACCTTGGAACTGCGGAGGAATTCGACGTCATCGTGCACGCTTTGCTCTAAGCTGGAATACAGACATAAATATCAGTATCATCAAAGTGTCCCGTCCCAATACGGAACAGACTTACTCTGAGAACGTTAGGAAATCGATATTGTCAACGTCATGGCCATGGAATCTTTCCCGCAAAATGTGACGTAGCTGAGAATTGGTGAAAGTCAGCATGCCGCAGTCGGTGTGATGTATAACAACCAATTCCTCGGTGCCAAGTAGCTGTTGAGAAATAATAATTGATCTCAAAGCATCCTTGGCGCTACCACCTGTAATCCACACATTAGCCGAAACCAGAATTCCGTTCATTTTGAGAGTCAACCAACCAGCATTGCGAATGACATGAGCGTCTCCTTCATGCAACCCTAATGCTTTGGCCGGCAAGAGTCTGGCATCCATGCACGTAACTAATATAGATACACAATAAGTCACCGTAACATGATAAGCGAATGTCGAAATCGTAATCGTACCAATGGCCAGCTTTCTTTTGGGCGGTAAGGGAAGGCCGTCTTTTGCGTACGAGGCAGCATAATGGGCATTGGCGGCCGTAATCTCCCTGATATTCTCGCTTACCATCTTGCCGCAATTGAATACAACTTCGGAAATCAGCCAGTTGTTGGAATAAAGATAGGAATATATTGTTACGGATCTCATAGGAGAGTACGTCCTCCCTTCAGAGGCATATAAACCTCAAGGCGCCCTCAATATTTGTCGACTGGCGTCATCTGCCTGTAACTTGACGTGATTGCGCGTGCGACTTCCGGTAGTCGCACGCTAGCATCAGCGGCACATATCGGCCCCGTGATGATCGCCGGCTAAAAGCCCAAGTTAAAGGGAGCTGTAAACATGGACTCAAATTGTAATAAATATTATCCGTGATGGTACGGCAGTGCAGTGTTACAGACTAGATTTCGAACGAACAGACGTACGCTCCCGACACCAACTCAATCTAATCCAGTAAAGCTTTCAACGACAGGGATCGAAAAACTATTTTCTAAGACTGCATTTTATCTACCCTCGACACAGACTTATTCCGACTGCTGTAAGTACGGCTTAATCTCCGCTTCCAGCATCTCCCATAGACGAGCACCAGTTTCACGTTTTGTATATCCGTCCTTAATATCATTTCGTGGGGTTCCGAATCTGCCCCATGGCACAATATATGATCCGTTCTGAATCTTGACGTTGAGCTCCGTAAAAGCTGCGAAGATTTCTGTGTAGGCACCGTATTTCGCATGATAAGAGAACAAGTTCTATTTTCAACCCGTTAGTAATCGCTGATAAAACTTTTAAAATCTTGGTACAGACCCCTAGCCGCTTCACCCATACTGGCCGATTTTCTTGCATCCCAGTTATCAAATGCCCCGGATTCAGAGACTGTACACAGCAAACTTAGTCAACCTTATCGAGGCACACGCGAATGATGAACAAGTCCTTACCAAACTAACGACTCCCGTATCGCTAATTCGTTTTGCAAACTCATAAGCCAGAATAATAGCTGCAGCCTTACTTTGGCCATACTTGGTCATTTGGTTTGCACTTCTGTTGGTAAAATTGACGTCATCCCAGTTTATACCGTCGGCAGGAGCAAACAGATTAGCGTCTGAAGCAACCCAAATTGCACGTACAGAATCCTTTTTTTCTGCCGTTGCAGCGCTGGAGATCAACATTGGAGTGAGCAACTCATTTAGCAAGAAATGTCCAACGACGTTGGTACCCCAATGTACTTCATATCCTTGGACTGTGGTCGTCAAAGTTGGATGTCCCATAATTCCCGCATTATACCATACACTATCTAACCGGGGTATTTCTGAAATCAACTTCTCGGCCGCCGACCTCACTGTTCGTAAGTCCATCAGATCCATTTTCAAAAGCCGAAGCTCGCCTTTGCTTGGCTCGACCGCCGAATGTTTGGTAATATATTCAGCTGCCTTCTCATAATTTGTTTCAGATCGTGTGCCGAGGTACACAGTGGCATTCTTCCAGTACAAAATTTTGGCCAATTCAATCCCCACGCCAGAAGTTGCTCCTGTCACCAAATAGATCTAGCCACCGTTAGCGACGACGGTATGATAGGAGAATGCAGATGCTATACCTTTCCCAATAAATCAGGTAAATCTTTCTCTGTCAATGTCGGCGCTGGAGGCACGACTTCAGTAATACTCTGCCATAGGACATCCATGATTCGCTGCTGTTTTAGGAGCTAATACGGTCTATAAACCCGTCCCCTCAGGCATTATTTGGCTTGCCCCTGAGAAAGTTATCGAAGATCCAAAATAATTACGCGATAGGCAACGAATCCCGGACGGAACCAAACCCGCGCAAAGTTTACGCAAGGCACTTTTAAAACGCGTGAATTACGCGCGAGGGTTCCGCACTCGGCCAATATTTCTTCATGATCACCGCGACGCGTGCGCCTGTTTGTAAACTTATACCGGCTACCACCCGTGCTGCATTTCGTTCATTACACCTTTGCATTCGTTCTACACCGTTGGATTCATCTCTTTTTTCTGTACAATTTACATCTCGCCGGTTCTTCACTTTCAAGAGTATTACCATGACCCCGGCTACAATTTCATCTTCACAGGTAACCGAATCCGCGACCAAAAAACGAAAACTAGTTGACTCAGAAGACAAGGCTACTGAAATCCCGTCAGTGCCAGCAGCTGCTCCCACTGCGCCGGTGCTACAAGTCAAGCTACTGTCAGACAGGGCCAAGGTTCCGACACGGGGATCCGCACTGGCGGCCGGATACGATATCTATGGTGTCGAGGACTACTTGATCAAGGCTCAGGACCGCGGCATAATTGAGACTGACATTGCGGTCGCGATTCCGGCTGGATACTATGGACGAATTGCGCCGCGCAGTGGACTAGGTACGTATCGTTGGGACTATCACATCCAAAGAGTTGGATGAAGGTGGTGCTGACGTGTTTATAGCCACCAAGCATGGCCTTCAGACTGGTGCAGGAGTTGTGGATGCCGATTACCGCGGGCCGTTGAAAATCTTGCTCTTCAACCACTCAACCGAAGATTTCCAAGGTAAGTATCGGTGCCTTACTTGGTTTGCTAAACCCGTTCAAAGGCAACTGGCAAAATCTAATCTCAAATAAAAAATAATAGTTCATGCCGGAGATCGGCTCGCGCAGATGGTCATCGAGAAGATCATCACTCCCGAAGTCGTCGCTGTCTCAGAACTTGACGATACCGAACGTGGTTCCAACGGGTTTGGAAGCACCGGCGGCTTTGGCGGCCGGCCAGACAAGGTCGCGGAGGACGCCGCGATGAAGGAACCCGAGGCGAAGGAGGCGGTTTTTGTTGAACAGACAAGCGAGCCTGTCGTTACGTCGCCAGCATCCGAGAATGGTGCTAAGAAGTCAGAATAGAGTAAGTGCGTTTGCAGAGGGTGACTGGCCGGTTGTACCGTGTTGGTTGCTTTGCACGGCGATACAAGGTAATCATATAGTGGGTATTTATTGCATTGTTCATACGCGATGGTAAATGTAAATTAGCCTTTACACCATAATAGACATTTGAGGTACTCAAATCTAATAATTTGCCCACACGACGTTACAATATGACTGTAAATCAAACATATTTACAAATAAATACTCAACTACAATCACTCTGTCAGCCTACGAGGCCGGAAACCCATGAGACAGCGTGACTAGTAGATACTCGACCGGAAATACCGGTTTAGCGTTTTCCTGCACGGCCGTGTTATACTCGTTAACCCGTCGAAAGAACACGTCGGGTACGTATCGTTGATCTGTTGCGTCCTTTACCAACATCAACCCCGGCGACACCGACGGCTCAATAATATCGGCTTGCACCATTGCCT
>JANJPG010000209.1:0-13562 GCA_030407185.1 Lipomyces yarrowii
ACATCACCACTTCCGCCTGTACTCCTGAGTTACGTGAGTTGTGCAAACCCTCGCCCTGCCAGCCTTCACTTCCGATGTGTTTTTTCCCGGATACAGACGTCCCACGAGCCCGGCTAGTCATGAACGCGCATCCAGTGACCAGGCAGAGATCAGAGAGTTTGAGCTTGCCCAGAACCCCGAGTGTACGTGCGACTATTACTTACCTTGCCTTTCTGTGCGGTTGCTAAGCTAATCCTTCTAGGGGATCACCCTTCGTCGTCTTCCGAAGAACGGGGCCGCCGTCAGTCCCTGTCGTCCGATAACGACAGTGCTCGGGATCAGAGTCCGCATTCTCTTGTCATTCATCCGTCCCACAACCTCGCATCCGTCAATCGTGACATTCGCTTCGGTGATCTGCCTTCGCCGCGCAATCACCAACGCGAGCACTCGTACAGTTATAGTGAGACTGGACCCGCGTTTGTCGTCAAATCACCCCGGGAACAGGAACTCGAACTCGAACTCGAAGCCGAGCTGGCCGCCGCCGAAGCAAAGCGCCGTGCAAGTACAGAAATCCATTTCGCTTCCCCCATTGCCGGCGTCCGTGGTCACAATCTACCATTTTCCCGACGTCGCTTGTCAACCGCGACTCGGTCCTCTGATGGTCTCGAGCTCGACCAACTCGGCCGTCAGGACGAAGATATTGCCGACACTACCCTGCGACCAACAAAATCAAATGTCGACGGCCCTTCCAACATTAATACTGATAACTTAGGGAGTAAGATCACGAAGCGCGCCATCACAATCGATGTACCAGAAAGGTCAGGTGCCACCAATCGACCGCAAAGACAAAACACAATCGGCGACCTTTTCTTCCATCGGACAACAACCATGGACCGCTTGGAGAGGATCGTTTCGCGAACGCTCAGGGGCAAGAGAGACGGGTCGCCCAATTCGCGGCGGTCGGCCATGTCACGAAAGTCGTTGGGGATAATGCCATACTTGTCGTACGAGCCTACCATTGCCCGCAACTCAACCTTTGTTGGTCTCACCGACGCCCAGAGGGAAGAGCTAGGTGGCGTGGAATATCGTGCCCTGCGTACGTTGGCAATTGTTCTGATTGTATATTTCTTGGGATTCTGGCTTTTAGGCAGCATTAGCTTGATCCCGTGGATAATTAGGTCCAATCAATACCGCCCTGTCGTTGAGAGCTACGCCCAGCAGCCGGCTTGGTGGGCTGCCTTCATGAGCGTGTCAGCTTTTATGGACGTAGGTCTGACTACGGTACCGACGTCCATGGTTCAGTTCCAATCAGCCATCTTCCCACTCTTAATGATGGCTTTCCTGGTCGTAATAGGAAATACCGCGTTTCCGGTTATGTTGCGGCTTATTATCTGGGTCTTGGCAAAAATTTATCCCACAGGCTCAGCCACGAAGGAGTCGTTATTGTTCTTGCTTGATCATCCCCGCCGGTGCTTCACGCTCCTGTTTCCATCCATGCCGACATGGTGGCTTTTTGCCGTCCTCGTGATTCTCAACGGCGTTGATCTTGTCCTGTTTATTATTTTAGACATTGGCAATCCGATCCTTCAGTCCTGGAGCGCCGGTCAGAGAGTCCTTGACGGATTGTTTCAGGCAATTTCGACCCGGACCGCAGGCTTTGCGGTCGTGGACATCTCACAATTGCATCCGGCGGTACAGGTTAGTTACCTCGTGATGATGTACATCTCGGTCTTGCCTATTGCCATCAGCGTTCGCCGGACAAACGTGTACGAGGAACAGTCACTTGGCATCTATGACACTTACGATGATTTTGATGAGGACGAGGACGAGGACGAGGACGAGATAGAAGATGAATATTCTGACCAAGGATCGGATGTGGTCCTCGCTAACGAAGCTTCTGGTGCTGCTAATGGGCGACAGCGTCGGTTGTCTTCCACGAGCGCACCAGTACAAGATGCCAAAAAAGAGCGTCGTCCGTCGGCGGTTTCGACAAGGTCGAGACCACGTTTCAAGCATAAACGCAAGAAAAAAAAGAGTCATTCCTTATTAGCCAACCATCTCCGCCGACAGTTGTCGTTCGATTTATGGTACATTTTCCTTGGCCTATTCATAATTTGCATAGCTGAGGGACCGCATATTCAAGACCCTAACGATCCTGCGTTCACCATTTTTAGTGTCTTGTTCGAGATCGTCAGCGCTTATGGCACGGTTGGGTTGAGTTTGGGTTATCCAAACACGTATACGTCGTTTTCGGCCCAATTTTCAGTTTTGAGTAAACTGGTAATTATAGCCATGATGGTGAGCCCCCATATTTTTTTTTTTTTTTTTGGGTCGAGATTTTCGCTTACTCATCTTTTTGGACAGCTCCGTGGTCGTCATCGAGGCTTGCCGTATGCGTTGGACAGAGCAATCATTTTGCCGACCGAATCCATGGCCAAGAAGGACATCAAGCAAGAATTACAAGCCGAGCGACGCGTCTCGGTCGGCTCGAATCCGGCCATGCGGCGTGTGAGCACGTTTGGTCGGACGACTGGATTTGAGACGGCAAGAATGGTATAAAAATATAGAAAACAGCATTTATGTTTAAATCCTGGCGTTTTTTTTTTTTTTTTTTTTTTTTGGATAGATGGGTCTTAACAGGTTGTTTCGGTTCGATTGTTTGTCCTAATAGTAAGGATCGCATTTAGTTACTACGACAAAAAATGAGAATTAAAGAACGTAAACATATTAAGCCTAACGTCTACATAACCAAAACGTCCGCAAAACAATTTCCCAACAGTAACCACATAAATCAAATAAAAAACGGTCTCCTTTTTGGTTCCTTTTCTAATGCCCCACATTCCCGTTTACTTGCGCAACTTCAACGCCATGTACGCGGCCACAAGCGAGGTTATGCCACCCAATCGCAACGTGACGCCGATGGCATCGATACCGACCCGAGAGGCCCCGTCGTCCGTGTCGCCGGTCAATTCGTCTGATTTGCCGGGATCCAGGAGCGAGAAAATGATGAATGACATGAAGGTTGAGACGAACTGCGGGATCGTGATCGAGACGTTGTGGAGACCAAGGTATATGCCTGCCTGTTCGGACGATTCTTGCGATTCGTCGTCATCGCCGCCGTCTTCCTCCTCCTCGTCGTCGTCCTCGTCGGAAAATGACGAAATGCTGTCACCTGAGTAGGGATTTCCGTCAACGCCAGTGGCAGCGGTCGAAGGGCCGGGCGTTGGTGCTGGTGTTGGTGCAGCAGCATCGTCTAGTGGCGTCGCGCCGACGTAGTGTGGATCTTGCTGATCCGGCGCGACGAGATGTCGACCTCGTCGTGGAGCATCAACCACACTTTCCTCATCAGCAACCGACAACTCTTCCTGGCTAACAGATTCATACCCGTCACCCCCCGCCGCCGTCATTGTCGTCGTTGTACCGGCGCTAAGCTTCCTGATCTCTTCGGCAAGAAGCGCATACGGTGCCCAAGATGACAAGGCCCAAGAAAATCCGCAGATGCCGACAACGAACGTGGCCGCCTGGACAGACTTGACAAAAACGGTACCGAACATCGCGACGGCATAAACTAATTGACCAATGACCCAAGCCGTCGGCAACGTAGGTCGATACGGCGCAATCGCGTACAAAAATTCGCCAACAAAACTTGGCAGGTTCTCGTACGTGCTCTTGTTCCGGTGCTGCATGGCCGAATTAAGAGGTACGATAAAGAACGGAAGAATGAGCGAGCAAATGAGCGTGATTGTAGAGTACACGGTCAGGGCGAGCGAGCCGACCCGGCCGATCGCGCCTACCCTATCGCGCGAGTCGGACAGATCATTGCCGCCGTAGCGGACAAAGATTTCGCCGACCCAGGTCGAAGAATAGAACAAGAACGTGAACCAACCATACCATGCAAACAGCTGGACGGTGAAAATCTGGCGGATACGCGACGGCAGATGGAATCCCGTGTACAACAGAGATTTGAGTATGTGGTAGATCGAGCTTGATTTGCCGACCTCATTCGTGCGGATTAAAACGCGCTCTTCGACCGCCCACGACGTCAGCCCGACACATAAAAGTAGGGCCAGGGACGAGATCGCGCACAGGACTTTGAGCTGGGTGTCACCGAGATATGGAAAATACTCGACCAGGTCGATAACACCGGCAAAGTACCCGACAAGATGACCGCCGGCGACCATTCGTCCCGCCCATGCGTTGGCCAGCTCTTGCTTGGATTTCGGCAGCGTGTCGACAATAATCGCGCGGCAGCACGCTTGCACTATCCAGTAAATTGTGTGTCAGCCAGGGAAAGAGTTGACAAAAACCCGTGAAAAATTGGTTACGTACCGGCATTCACACTGAAATCTGTCGTAAAGACCGATAGGACGGCAAATATGATTGTGACAATTGGTGCCCATCGCTCCGAACTGACAAAGATGCCCACAAATTCTCCTGCCCAAGCCATGAGCATCAGCGACAGCCCTACAATGACAGATCCAATAACCATGAACGGCCGTCTCCGGCCGTACCGCGACGTGCACTCGTCCGACCACACGCCTACGACCGGTTGCATGATCAACCCGGACAAGGGGCCGGCGACCCAGACGACAGAGAGCATCGACTTGGTCATGCCTAGCGATAAAAGGTAGACGTTGACGTAGGACTGCTCAACACCGTGCACATAATGTCAGCTTTGAATATTCCAAATGAAAACCGAACCAAAGCACAGGGTTTACATATCCATGTGAACTGCAGTCCAGCAACGCAGATAGTCAAAAGAAACATGCGCATGGGTTCGGATGCCCCCCGCACAAAGGCCCGGCCGGCCCATTGAACAGCCACCATATGTTAGTTCTGTCTTGCGTATCTTTGTGAGTTTGACGGGTCGTAGAAAACGAGGGTGGAGGCCCCTACACAGATGAGGTCTCAGCCCAACTTGATATTGGGCCCTCTTGCTGATGATGTTAGCAGCACGAGCCTGTTCGATTATCACAAAAGTGCAGCTCCCGATAGCACTCGACTCACAAATCACAAATATAAAGCCAGGGTCCCCCAGATGAGTCCCAGTGATCCGAGAGTCGGAACCCATACCCTGAAACGACGATCAACTGCGTCATAACGAATCTCGGGCAATCTTTATCGGTCACGACACATATACTACTTTCACTTTAATAACACACACACGTAGTGACAATCTTGATAATCTGACATTATCTTACTAATCGTGTTACACAATAATTGCTAAACGACAGCAGAGATTCCAGAAATCATATACACTTAGAAACGAAACGTGGCCATTAGCCAATAGCCATTTAGTAGACCTTCTCAACGTACTTGTAGAATCCACTGCCCTGGATCTCGGCAACTTCTTTCTCCAGCTGGGTAGGTTGGCGGGAGGCATCCGGGGCGGCGTAAGTTCCGGCACCCCAAGGGCTGCCTCCGTGGACCTCTGTCAAGTTGGACATCAGGTTCCACGCGCGGTATCCGGCCGGGACGAACGTGATGCCATGATGCATCAGGACAGAGAGTGAGTTAAGGGCCGTGGTCTCCTGGCCACCTTGAGGAGTGGCTGTCGACACGAATATGCCGGCGGTCTTGCCGATGAGAGCACCGCTCATCCAGAGACTGCCTGTCGCGTCCCAGAACGTCTTCCATTGGGCAGGATACGTACCATAACGTGTTGGGATGCCGAACAGGAATGCGTCATGGGACGTAAGTGTCTCGTTTGTCGCGATTGGGTAGTCCTTTTTGGGTGGCGCATGCATCTTGGTCAGGACATCGGGCGGCAGAGTCTCTGGAACTTGGTAAATGGTTGCTTGTCCACCTGCCTTCTCGATACCAACCTTCTCGGCCTCGGCAAGAGTGGCTATATGGCCGTACATTGAGTAGATGATGATTGCAACCCGGGGAGCCATTCTGTTGAGAGTGCGTGATTGTTTTTAGCTGATTAACGTTCGTTGTGCGAAGCGATGGTGAGATCCAAGGTGCGAGTAAACGAAGAGTATTTATTGACATCCATTGTGTGATAAGGTCACTGGATCCTCATGAACTGACTAAACATTGCTCAGCAGTAGAATCCTCGTGCAAATTCAATTCAGTTGACAAGTCCGTCACTAATATGCCACGTGCGATGACGTTGTCTGCCACGCATTCAACACTAACTCAGCGGTAAGGCATCGAAGACCCTTTCGCAAAAGACTGGGCGGCAGGATATACGAAACTGAAAAAGTGAAGAACTGTACTGGATGTGTTGACAAACGCATTTTTTCGGGGCACGTAATGGGGGCTGCAGGTATCATAGAATATCAGATATCGCGCTCAGCCGCATGGGCCGGGACCGATGGCGCAGCGATGGATTAACTCACTTAAAAACTACTAAAGGCAGACCAGACCCAAATAATTGGTTAGTAGCATTGGCACTATTTTCTCAGGGTATCGGTAGAATTTTACAAATCAGGCAGAGAAGGAGGATTCAGAGTATTAAGTTGACAAGTAGGCGATGCCGTGAATAATATAAAGACCTATACGAATTTCGCGGTAAAATATCGGTTGTCGCGCCGCGTTCACGTAGAATTCCAGTCTTAATAATGGCAGCAGCGAAATAGCCAAAATCTTATTGAATTGAGATACACGTCATTTATAGAGGGATAAGAATTGGCTGTGTTTTAATTTAACACATCAAATTGTTGATCTACTAAACAATATCTAATCGCCATTTTAATAACCCTTCTCGATATGCTTGTAGAATTCGCGACCCTGAATCTCCGTAAGCTCCTTCTCGAGCTCAGTAGGTTGGCGAGAGCCGTCCGCACCAGCGTATGTGCCCGCTCCCCAAGGACTGCCGCCGTGTATTTCGGTCAAGTTACTCATCTGCGCGAAGGCGCGGTATCCAGCCGGGACGAAGGTAATCCCGTGATGCACCAGCACCGAGAGCGAATTGAGGACCGTGGTCTCTTGGCCACCTTGAGGGGTTCCGGTCGACACGAACATGCCCGCCGACTTGCCGATGAGTGCGCCGCTGGCCCAGAGGCCACCTGTCGCGTCCCAGAACGTCTTCCATTGGGCAGGATACGTACCATAACGTGTTGGGATGCCGAACAGGAATGCGTCATGAGACGTAAGCGTCTCGTTTGTCGCAATTGGGTAATCCTTTTTGGGTGGTGCATGCATCTTGGCCAGAATTTCAGTCGAGAGCGTCTCGGGCACCTGGAAAATTGTAGCCTTGCCGCCAGCAGACTCGACTCCGACCTTGGCCGCCTCGGCCAATTTAGCGATGTGGCCGTACAAGGAATAAATTACGATCGCGACGCGGGGAGCCATTTTCTATGTAGCGGACCAAATAACGTGAGAGTGAGTGAGCGTAGTTTGAAGTGGGGAGTAGGTAAGGTGGGGCGAAATAGAGTATTATTTATGTCTAACCAACCGCTAATATCTAGCCTCCATTGATCCCCTCTTTGGTTCGGTACCTGATCAGCAAGGCACGTAATTTGTCCGCGCTTATTCTTACAACATGCTGTAGCAAATTGCCTCGTCATCGGCATATGCCAGGTCGTTATTACAAATTTCAAACTTTCTCTTTGACCGATCCGCTAACCGAACTTCCGCGAAAACGTCGGCTGTGAGCCGCACCTGAGCCCTAGCCCTCGAGGATGTCGCAGATCTGTCAGGCTTGACAAAGTCTTTGTCAAGGTTTACCAATCAAACCTTAAAGTTTTTACTAACTAGACGGATTCGAGAATCGACTATCAGGCGATGTTCGAACCGGAGCCAGAACCGGGTTCGGCTGCTCGATCGCTCTCGCTCCACTCAGGCACCGCCCCTTTGACTCGAGGAAATTATTCTTAGCTAATAAAACCTGAATAAACTCAGTACCTGGAACTTTCCTCTCCACCAATGACTGGCTGTATACAGACTTGCCGCATCTCTACTCTGCAATATATAAATAGCGGTCACCATCGCCGTTTCTGCCTTCTCGTCAGAACCCAAACCTTGATTCCCCCGTCTCAACTGCACTCTTTATTGCATTTTGATCGTACGCAATGGCACCAAAAGTAGCTGTAAGTGCGCTCATTTATGAGACTTCGAGTGCAAGATTCTCATTGAGTCCTAATCCAGATCGTTATCTATTCGATGTACGGCCACATCGCCCAGATGGCCGAGGCCGAGAAGGCCGGCATTGAAAAGGCAGGTGGCTCGGCGACCATCTATCAGATCTCCGAGACCCTACCTGAGGAAGTTCTCAAGAAAATGCACGCGGCTCCCAAACCGGACTACCCCGTCGCCACTGCCAGCACTCTCACCGAGTATGACGCGTTCCTCTTTGGCGTGCCTACCCGCTATGGTAACTTCCCCGGCCAATGGAAAGCGTTCTGGGACACCACTGGCGGCTTGTGGGCGCAGGGTGCTCTTGCTGGTAAATACGTCGGCCAATTCGTCTCGACCGGTAGCCCCGGCGGTGGCCAGGAAGTCACTGTCTTAAACGCGCTCTCGACTTATGTTCACCACGGCATGATCTTCGTGCCGCTTGGATACTCCACCTCCTTCCCACAGATTACCAACCTCACCGAAGTCCACGGCTCATCCCCGTGGGGCGCAGGCACCTTCGCCGGCCCCGACGGCTCTCGCCAGCCAACTGATCTGGAGAAAGAGATTGCATCAATCCAGGGCGAGTCTTATTACAAAATCGTCGCTAAAGCCTTCAATTGACTACATGGACCTACTACTGAAGAGAGCAGCGCGGTGGCGGACATCAAGGACACCTTCGACGAATCGACACCCTCTGCTGACAAACAAGTTCCTGCACCTCGACGGGCATCCTCCCGTCCACCAGCTGAGGACGATACTGGATTTTGTGGAATAAAGGGGTGCGTTGTTTCTTAGAAGCGTTCGTATTGCATTGGACTGTCTCCGTTGTTTTTGTACGTTACTCGTTCGTTGTAGAATATTTGTCGTGTACTTGGGAAAACGCTTGTCTAGCCATTCTTCGTAAACTAGATCATAATAGAGAATTTTCATCATGATAATATTATTCATCCATAATATACATATTCGATATTTACAATAATCCAAGTGATACAAAATATTGCCGCTGGCTTCACTTCTTCCTTTGCATCTTCGCAGCATACTGCATCTTGAAGCCGTTACATAATTGCTGTACATCCGGATAAATCGCATTCAACAACTGATACCCGTTCGGAATAACTTTTACCGGCCATGTCACCACTTTTGAGTTCAACCCCGCCTTAAAACACAAACAAAAATATCCTGGATTCTTCGTGTCCAGGCAGAACGCGTAATTGGATCGCCGTGGGTTAGCTTCCGTATATGTCGTAAGCCATCGCTCGACATCTTCCTTCGTGCCCTTTTGGAATTTTTCAGAGCTCATCATTTCATCGACTTTGCGCACCATTGACTGCACGTGCATAAAAATCAACTCATCCAGATCAGAGTACTTGCTGTCGGCGACTCGTAGTGCCTTGCCGATCGAATAATCGTTGTCCTTCTCGAGCTCCAACACAGCAAGATGCTGGTACACGCCTTCCGCGACTTTCCAAGTGATCGCAATGTGATCCGTACCTTTAGACGACGGCCGAATAACGAGATCACCGCGCTGCATTGGCGCAAGGTATTCCTCCGCTTGCTTGGAGGTAAACGGTTTGAACAGCCGGTGCTTGATTACCCTTGCCGCGCGCTGCTCTTTCTCCCGCTTCTCCGCAAACAATGCACGGTCCCGGTCCTCTTCGTATTCATCCCACTTGTCACGTTCCCGCTCTTTCTTACCATACGGCAACACCGGGTGCTTTAGCGCGTCTTCCACCGCTTCCTCAACAAGACTCAGTTCGGCTTGGAACGTGCCGTAGTTGACATGCTTGATCAGCGCACGCACAGTTTGGCCGTAGAAAAACAGAGCAGATGGATACGGCATGTCCGTCCTGCTCGTCATCTCCATTGCCGTCACATTCCCGTCGATGCCGCATGCCAGTCGGGCAACAAGGTATCTGTCCGCAACTTTCCTGATATTCACAGGCACAACCATTCCCTCCGCCAATGTCTCCGGCGTCTCGCCGGTCAACATGGCGAAAACCAGTTCATCTGTAAGCAATTTGTACTTCTTCCTTCGTTCTTCGTAGTGCCGCTGCAACTCCATCTTGATCATCTCTAACGTGGCCCGTTTCCGCTGATTAAAATTCTTGAGCAGTTCCTCCGCGTATTCTTCCAAAATCAACTCATTCAACTTGTCCGGATCATCATCCATCAACTGTGCCACAACGCCACCCTGATTATCAAGATCAACAAGATCCTCCTCATCTAGCTCCAACGCGTCCGCTGCCATCTTGCGTGCCAATTCATAATCTTCCGGGTGAATTCTCGTCGAGTCTAAAATCTCAGTCATCTCGGAGTTTCGGTACGCAGCAGTCGCCGCATCCTGTTCTTCCCACGGAATCCGCAAAAACGAGGCACAGTTCATGAAAATGTTCTTGCCCGCAATCTGCTTCGTCACAAGCTCATATCGATCATTTAAATAACCATTCGCGCTGGTAGCAATGGATTTCAGCATGCCGGACGCTTTTCGTGGGCCTAATCCTGACACATACTGGAGCAGGTTCGCAAAGTATGGAACCTTAATTGCCTCATTGATATCAACGCCGACCAGATTCACCATGTCAATGAATGCCGAATCAAGCATCTCGCGCAGTAAACCTTGAGGCAGCATCGTCTGCAATCTGTGGAACTGAATCGATACGATGCCTGGGCCCATGGCAGCGTACTCGAGCAATGGCGACTGCATATATCGCGCTAGTGCAATACAATATCTGGCTAGCGGCGCCAACTCCGCAAACTCCTCCGTCGCACGAGGCGAATTTTGGTATAATCTCGCAACCTCGTCATTGACCCACACCAGCGGAATCGGCTCCTCTTTGCCGCCGGCGTCATCGTCGCCCGAGACAACCAAGTTCTCACTAGCAATCACGTCCAGGATCTCTTTACGCAATCTGTTCGACGCCACAGTAAAGCCGGCGATGCCAATCACGTCCGGCTTGCGCCGCTTGACGATCTCAATTAAATTCGTTTTGAAAGTTTCATCCCGCACGTCCCCGAGCTTCATAGTCTCCAGTACGCGACCTTGGTCATCCAAGAAAACACTCACAGTGGCATCTTTACCTGGCTCACCCATACCGTTCGAAATAGAGAGCACTCTTGGTGTCGTACCAAGTTCAAACCCGACAGGTCTATATGGTGCTTGATCCAGACGCTCAAGTAGGGCTGTCCTGCATTTCATCGCCACAGCCGTTTGGCATTGTGTCCGTAAATCCTCGCGAATTTCGCGGCACATGAGCAACACGAGCTTGTCCATTGCCATTCTCAATACACTCTTGCGCTCGTTATTCCACGCAGTCGCGATATCGGAAACGTTGTCTGACAAGAAATTCTGGAGCACTTTATTGAAAAATGCCTCGAACTTGAATAGCTTAAATCGAATATCAATTAGTCCCTGTGATTCAGCCTGCAGAATCTCTAGAAACGTCTCCGGGTCGTCCAGAACATCCTTAAGTTCCAGATTGCGGGCGTACTTGAAATGATAAAACGGATGCGTTTCGTCGATTGCCTTCTTTCCCTTGTCCGTCGCATAAATATTCACACGGATGAGGGCACGAATAAGTTTTTTGCGCAGAAAGTTCCGCGTCTGCAGGTCGTGGAAGATTTCCTCTGCAAACATTCCTTTCGCCGCATTAAATGCTGCCTCGGAGTCTTGATACAACGGATGGTCAAGAGTCTCGCGCTCTGTTTGTGTATATTTATCTGCAAGATCGAGTGGAAAGTCTGACGGATCCTCCGTAAAATGCAACTTCTGATCTTCAGCAAAATTGACACCAAACTGGTCAGCCGTGATCCCGAACGCTTGCACAAGGTTGTACACGTATCCAGATCGGATCCGATCGAATGCTGTATACCGCGAGTTTGGTCGCTTGACGGACGCATGTATCGCACCGTATTCGCCGTTTGTTTCGCCATCTTCCACCTCGTCGTGATGACCATTCGGTTGTGTCACAGCAACATCCTTGATGCGAGCAGAGTAGCGAAATTGTATGTAATCCCAGCAGTCTTGGTAGTCTTGCAATGACTCTGCGTGTATGAGGAAGTCGTCCAAGACGGCGTCCTTTACTTCTAATGTCTTCAACAGTCTCTCGACGCTGTGCTTCTTTTCGACAATGGAATGAAATTTGACATCCAGCTGTAGTATTAACCACAGATCTCCTTCAAGAAGTAGCGGCTCCGCTGAAAATTCGTCTGATGCGCCTGGCGCACCATCACCTTCTCTCTCGTGCAAAATATAATCTCGTCTGTGTTGCCATATAAACGGCACCTCCAATTGATCCTTGACAATAAACTCGAGTACTTTCCTGATTGCTCTCCTAAGGGGCCCATCCAATTGGGGATGGTCTGTAAGCCACTTTGATTTGCGAGAAACCACTTCAGAAACCAGCCAATTTTCTTCCAGGGCGTATTCTTCTTCACTAAGTTCATACGTTGCAAATGCTTTCCGCATGATCTGGAATCGCTCTGGCTCGTCCTTCGCACGAATTGCGTTATCTTCGTCAGTAAGCAAGCGGTCAGCCAGTTCGCTAGGTTCAAAGACGTCCTTGAGTTCGGTCAGCGGCTTATCCTCATCGTATTCTTCTGTAGCCTCAATTTCTTCCGCCTCGAGCGCCCACGCATATTCCTCGCCATCACCGAAAATTTCAAAGATCTCGCCGAGCTGTTCTTCGTCGACACCTGGAATAGCCGCTGGTATGCGTCCTGGCCGCGACGGCTTTCCCGCATCTGCCAGAGGATATTGCTGTGGCTCCTCATCGGAAAACTCATCTTCCTCAATGAATCCCTCGAATTCATCCATAACTGTGCGGCGTGGCCCAGCATGTTGAAGTTCCTCCTCTTCTTTCTCTTCGTCTGAGAAAATATCAGTCAAACCTTCTTCAATTCGCCTTTGCCGTTTAGAAGAGCGCTAGTAAGAATTAGTCAATTCGATCTGGAATAAAGCTCCAAGATAATCTACCTCTTCTCTCCGGACGTTCATTCCTGTGTTTTCCATAACGAGATCAAGATCCTCTTCGTCCAATTCCTCATCGGATCGGTGGTGACGGGATAAACCATCCTCTGCATCTTCGGATATCTCTTTTCTCCTGCGTTTGCGCCTACGACGACGCCGTCGTTCTCGTTCGCCGTCTGAGATGTCCTCGTCTTCTTCGTCGTCATCGACAATGAATCCTTCCCGAACCTGACAGAAATTTAGCATGGCGTGGTTTCCGGCAAAACGCGTTGCCAGACATAAGAATGGCCCTTGTCCTAACACAACCATACCTTTGCTATTTCTTCTTCATCGTCATCCTCGTCTTCTTCAGAGGAGTCCTCGACACTGCCTTCCTCATCATTGGCCCTTCCATCGCGCCTCCGCGAGGTTTGATTGTCATTGTCGGAGTCGCCATTCAGCTCGTCGTCAGACGCACGGCTGTCGTCGTCTTCGCCGTTCGCGTCGAGCTCGGCGGTGCGGTCGACGAAATCGCTCATAGTGGAATCACGCTGGATGTGAGAGTGTCCTG
>JANJPG010000210.1:0-13651 GCA_030407185.1 Lipomyces yarrowii
CTTTTCCAAAAATGCAGACCGGATATATCTTTATGAGTATCAAAGACTAGAGACGCATTTTGAACTTTCACAGCTTGTTGCACATTATCGAGCCGCAGGGGAACCTTCGCTCGACCCCACTGCTGCCGCCAAAACCGCAGTTACCCTATCCCAGCTTTTGATCAGCTGCACCGCCACACAAGCCACACAAGCCACACGGACATCGGCATCTGCCATTGAGTGCAAGAACTCCCAACGATTTGTTTGGCTCCTGGTGGCATGGGCATCTCAATCTAGATATAATTCTGTATTCAGAAAGCCGCGCGAATGCATGTAAGTCGGACCGGATGTGGCACAAATGGATCCGCCTGTTCTTTCGCCTGATCATTCAACACCGCGACCGGTCGCAAGATTAACACTTGGGTTGGCGCGCTTATATGCCAATGTTCGACAGCACGAATCCTCGTCATCTATTGTGACGCGGTCTGCGCAATTTAAGCGCGTTCCTCCGGGTGGAAAAGGCATCATTCGAGACAAGTTGGAAGCACCTCGAGTGATGCGAATAAGAGCAAATCGAGATGATATTGATCCAAATTTGCATTTACGTGGAACCGACGACAAAGTGAAAACAGAGGATTGTATGATAAACTTGATTATTTTTGGACAAGAATGTATTGCTGATCTATTACTTGCAGTGAATTTGTTGTCTCCGTCGGAGACGCCATTGCCATTTTCTCAGTCTTTGCTAGTCCGTCGCTATCGACCATTGATGCAGCTTGGGATTGGCGCATTCGCAACAACGATTTTAGCAGAGGACACGTTCTCCACGACCGATCCACCAAAGCGAGTAGCAATAAAGAAATTGGCCAAGGAATATTCACATATAGGTTCTCATGAGGCATTGTTATTATCCGACCTGCGTAAACTCCGATCGCAGCATTTTGTCGAATTCGTGTCCTCATTTTATGACAGCGGATGCATGCATCTAGTTCTCGAATCGCTCGATGCCTCACAGCCTGTTGCGTTACCGTTATGTGATCACAATGTAGGGCATTTTGCGCTAATATGTCTCGACCGAATCCATACGTTTGCGAAAATCGCTGTGCAGTTACTTTCCGGGATGCAAGAACTTCATTCGCAAGGATGGATTCATGCAGATCTAAAGCCGGAAAATATTATGTACGTACTACCGCGTTCTCCAGATGACAGCAGGCATAGGATTAAAATTATTGATCTTGGTAATGCCACACGTCAGGCCGATACTTCTGCCTACCACGATAATTTCGATATTCAATCGGTTGGGTACCGAGCTCCTGAAGTCTTACTCGGAGATACAGGGTTTGATGCAAGGATCGATATTTGGAGTGTAGGCGTGATACTATTAGAGCTGCTGTTGTCCGGTGATGAAGCTGCGGGGTTGACAGCAAGTGATGGGAAGATAGTGACCGGAGGTTCGAGGATTGAGGTTATATCTGTCATCAAGCATTGGTTTGGAAGTTTAGAATGCTACAGGCATTCTGCGTCCTCGTGGTTGGAAGAGTTTGCCGACAGTCCGACCACTTCGTCACCTCAAGCTAAGTTGGAGCACAACACAGAAATCAAGTTAGAAAAAGAGTGGAAAGATGCAAACGGCGGGGACATGGAAGAGGCGAAGTTTTTCACTCCATCGCCCCCTCCGAAGCTTGAAAAGTATGTCCCCAGCTCGGAGCGGAGACGAAGAAAGGCAGGTGACACTATCGCTCGAGACTATGTCCGTCGAAAGCGTAAACCTTTGGCTTCCATGAACCCTGACAATTTGCATCGAAAGAGCATTTTGTCCTTGTCACCTGCGCCTTCTTCCGCCGGCAAGCCTTCGAGGGTGCCTCCAGTCACACCTATGCCAAATGATGTCCGGCCACGAATCCATCTGACAGCGGAGATGTTGTCTGAATCGCCCAGCCCCATATTGCGATTGCGATCGTCTTCTCCTCCAGTTTCTTCCTTGTCGCGTTCGCCACCGGTTCGAAAATCGTCAGTGACGACTACAAAGAAGATAACATCAACGTCAAATGCGAAAAACAGTGCGATGGGGATTCAAAAAGAAATAATTGTGGCTGTGCCGAAAGCAGAAAAAGAGGGAACTGAGGACGAGATTGCCAGCGTCCTTAGTAATGGAGAGGAAGCGGCTTCCAAGGCGGCACATTCGCCGAAGGCTGTCCGCCTTCTTAACGATCCCCGACGCAGCGATCTTTCGAAATTCCTTCTAAGTCTGCTCGCTGTAGACTATCGCGAGCGCCCTGTCGCTACAGAGGCTTTGAAGAACGAGTTTCTAAGAGGTGAACTGTTAGGTACGTGGGGTAAGATATTGATGCAAGATTGTCGATAGTATATACCAGTGTCATTATCATTGGACACAAATGCACGGGTAAGTTAGGTGCGGTCATGTATTATTATGGCGTTATATTTGGCTCAATTTGTATACTTAATATTGTATATTGTGTAATTATAATGTGCACACTACTTGGATATCTACACGTGTATAACAGGGCAATCACAACAGGGGGGCGGCCGAGGAACTGTACTAATGGCAGTCATGAATTCGCTATAGATTTTCCAATACATTCTTCTTGTTCTGTCACATAATCGTACATCCGTCTCGCTTCTTATCTTTTCCCATTTTCAAGCCACCTCCTACCGATCTCCTTGAAGTCAAACTGGCGATACCTTTGCCCTTGCTATCGGGTAACGAAAGGCTTCGTGGAGGTGGAATGCTCCCGTCTGCAGCAGCCTGTCGGTACCTTCTAATACATCTAATTCCTTCAAAAAAAGCTCGTTCAATATTAATGTTATTCTTTGCTGATACCTCGAAAAAGTCGCATCCAAGCTTTTTTGCAAGCGCGGCGCCTTCTTGAGAGGTGATCTCCCGTTCTGTAACTTTATCCGACTTGTTCCCTATTATGATCATTGGAACTGACGTAGCCTTAATGCGTTCGACCTGCTGTACATATGACAGGATCCGGTTGAATGACAACCTTGAGGTTATTGAGTACACGAATACGAATCCCTCGCCGTCTCTGCGCAAACAGTACATTAGCATTGGACAAGATATGGACTAACTTTTAGACATTACCGTATCCACTGATCCCGCAATGCGTTATATTCTTCTTGTCCTGCTGTGTCTAGAATCTCAATTATACAACTCTGATGATCTATTATGATCTGCTTCCTGTACGAATCTTCTATGGTAGGATCGTACGTTTCCACAAAATGATTCAGACATAACTTGATGGCAATTAGTATTTGAAACATCCAATAAAAAATTGGCTTAAGTACCTGTATTGTAAGAGCAGTTTTGCCTACCCCACCGTCTCCAAGCACCACCAGTTTAAACACTGTATTGTCCTTTCGAGAGGACATTTAGTCTCTCTGAACGAGGATGCGAGGACGATCTGGGTATGATCACCTCAAAATTTCCCACTATTGCCTCGAAACAAGAGTTCAAACGACAATATAGTAGAAATGTCCTCACGTATTGTTCCCAGCTGATGACCGAGCACACGGGGTCGACAAGAGGATCCTCACTTTTGGCGCATTAATAGCAAAAACACAGCAATTCCTCTGAAGGATATTTTGTTGGACGTCTCTGGCAATTCCTGCTACAAGTTTACACAGTACTGCTCGTTGTTGATAACGATAGTGGCCCTAACTTGCGTACAATTCGTATTTTTGGCAGTTCCCTGTGACACACTTCGGGATCAACCCTGCAGCCGATTTTGTTGGGATGAAAGCATTAGTTAACTAATCGCTTCAGCCACTTCCTCACCGAACCCTGTCAACCATCTCTAATAATGAACAACCACAATAATAGTCACATATGCGATTGATCGGTTTAAGTTCTGTCAGATTGTCTAGTTTATTGGCAGGAAGCTCTCCATAGAGAAACATTCATTTGGCTTGACGCCATATTGGGGCTAGAGCTACGCGTCTATGTTTTCATTACCTCTTTCGACGAAGTGTTCGGTATAATGTTACATCTCGGTTCGATAAGAACCGCGTTTTTACGTTCTCCAGGAAAGGGGATTCTGTTTCGTGATTGTTCCTCGTCATGCTTGACCAGTTGACACAAAATCTTACCAATCACCAGTCGCCTACCCGCAGTCAAACTTGAGGTCAACGTAGTCTTATTGACGCTAATAGAGCCCCCACCGCATTCGAACTTGCAGCTTAGACAGTATGTTGGCTAAATTCTCAGAGCAGTTGATCATTAGTCTTGGACTTCCGCACGAGACACGTCGCAAACGAGAGCAGACTGTGCAGCGTGTGCATCGTGTATCGTGCATCGCTAATGCGTATCGCCAACAACCTTTCAGGAGAATATATATAAGTTCGGACATCTCCAAATCACTGCAGGTCGGGTCGTAGCATGCAAAAGAAATAATTTGATCAGCATATCGTAGCGAGTCCTTCACAAACTTTAATTTCCTATCGGGTATCATCCCGTGTCAATATGTGACATGCTTCCGATTTCCCAGCGCGTTCGAAGAAAATTTCCAAAAGTTTAGGGGAGATTAACATAATTGAGCAGACTGACTAAACAGAGTGTCGGGCCACTTTAAAAAAATTTTGCTTTGGAGCCTGTTGGACTGTCTCATGACGACAGAGGCTGGTTCGAGTGGAAGGTTCACTGTGTGTGCACCGGTGACCGGAACTGTGCAACCGAACACCCGATTCGGGTTTGGTTTTTCAGGTTGTTCCGTGTCTTTTAATTCGTTTGTGCCGCTCTCCTTGGTTACAATACATGTTCTCTTTTTTCCCCGACACTAAATACACAACATCACCTAGATTCCTATATCCGCCAAAGTAACACGTATAGGAAAATGCGTGTTTCAGTGATTGCTCGACGTACCCCTCTAATTCTTTTTTTCGGCAAGCGAGTTTTTGCCGGTAAGTTAAAGGTTTTATTCTGTTTTGAAATTTCTCGGTTTGGATACAGTTAGCTGGCGATCTTGCCTTTTCTATTTTGCTGTACATAATGTCGACTGGTTCGTATGCCAGTGTCAGAATTGTCGAAATTTTAAGAAATCCCGAATATTTACCTACGCAATGTCGCAGCTTGGTCCCAGTACCGTTTTGTTAACAGCTTTTGCCAGAACACGTCGACCATACTCCTCGAGTGCATCCTCAGGATCCTCATAGCGAACTTCCGGTTTCTTTCAAGCAGTACCGTCTTCGAGCACAGCAGTATGGTCCCTTGTCAACGTCGATCATTCGCAACGGACCCATTACGGCTGCACCAGGCGAGCATTTCTCTCGGAACGACCTTCCGACACGGTATCGATATATTGGCTTGGAGGCCGATGAGATTGATCTGATTAATAGCGGTGGTGCCGCTTCGTACTAAGCATTTTCGTCATGGTTCCGTCATTGTCAATATCCATCATAAAAATCACCACCGACTATAGATACCCTCATCTTCAACGTCATTTATGAATCAAACAGTGGACGCAAGCTCTTTGCTTACATGATATATACGTTCTCTGTGGATGATCGTGGCTCAAACTTTTGTTGTGCTTGATGCAGTGGTCAAAAAAAGGAATCTTCTTTGCTATTTATTTAGTCTCGCGCTTTTTTTCAGCGCTACGTACGGAAGCTTTGTCTGGCAGATTCTGTCTTAGTATTTTGTTGGGTACGGGAGTATGTCGGGGTTTAGCGTCAGGGATATAGAGGAAGTTCAATTGTGCCGATTAAGTGCTCATATGGGACATGTCTGTCACAGTATACTTTGGTTACTCAACCACAAAAGCCTGTATATAATTCGAATAAAAAATGGAATAGTAATATATATTATTTCAAGAAAACTAGTGCCTTATTACTGCTATTATTTCGAGAAGCAATAATCTCCGCCCTACATTATTTTCAAAATTGCATATCGACTCCGGCGACTAATACTGCTACTACTCGAACCCCTCCGCAAACGCACATAGAAGCATTGGCAACGCATTGTCGCCAACATTTTACGACTCCATACCCAGCCCTCCCCAATCGCCATGTCTCAACTGGTGCAATCTCAGTAACAATTGTGCCGCTAGGGTGGTGTTGGTGCCGGCACTATCCACATCGCCCAAAGAATCCGAACCAGCATCCCTCAACGTGACTACAAGAGCAGACCACAACTAAAGGACAGTGGAGACAAATCCTCCGAGAGCTGAAAACGGATACGTAAACACTTACATCATTGATTGGTTTAGTTGATTGAAGAAAAAGAAGAAAGAGAGTTTAGTATTCAGCGGATCTTTTATTTTAGATTTTATAGTGAAGAGTCATCATATATGCATTAGTGCCGCATCTGATGCGTCACAACGGGATTTACAGGCATGAATGAGCAATCCAAGACGTGGTTGCGCAGAAAGTTTAACTAGGTACTCGAAGAAAATTTCGAGTGTAGATAGACCATACAGTACAAATTCGTAACGAAGGATAGAGAATTTCAATTACCTAGGGGAAATAATTTACAGCTATTAGTTTCGATCATAGATTAGATTTATAGAATTCAGATCTTCAAGTGGATCAGAACGGCGCACGTCAATAGTTAATTTGTTCATAAATGGACAGCTCGGCCGGAGAACCTACTGCATCATGGAAGGACCTCCGGTCCGTTGCTTTAACAGAAGCTCTTTCGTCTTCCACAAAGAAACGGACTCAATTGTTTACTGCGATTACGTCGGCCGCCAAAGCAAATGGTATGCAATTGTCTCACTGACCTCGAATAACAACTAATACCTAGCAGAGGTCGCCGCGGATTTGCCTTTGATTCTACATCTCATTTTCTCGACGTACTCATTATACGATGATCATGCATCAAGAATGGCAGTTATGCATTCTTTGGGGGCTCTGCTGGAATCTGATCTGGAAACCGTGACTGACAAGTTCCTGCCAGCACTAAAGGACCAAGCGGAGCAGAAGGGAATGGCTGCGGGTGACTACTTTGTCCTCCTCGAATGGGCGAACGAGGTTATCCGTATCTTGTGCAAGCGCAAGGAAGATTTGTCAATTTACTACAAGTGGTTCGCGCACCTCGTCGCCATCCAAGCATTATGCTTGGACAACACACTTAGTTCAGTATCAGATAAAAAATCAAGGCTTGCACGGGCGGCTGAGAAGAGTGCCAGAGCGGCTTTGGTATTGGCTCTGACGACAGTTGATGACTCATGCAGTAAATACTTGGATCTGCTTGCGTCTAAGACCTCATCTCTGATCAATGCTTCGCTGATTGGCATTCTGGCAAGCACCGTTTCCGAGTTGAAGGTCAATCAACTGGCATACCAAATTGTTCTGGATAGACGCTCGGAGATTTACGCGTTCTACGTAAGAGAGGTTCTCGGGTCTAAGACCGTAGTGAGTGAGCATAATGCACGAGCACTTGGCCATTTCTTTCACGAATTCCTGACAAAGGATGACTTTGATAACAATATCGCGGCACCATTGGAGCGAGCGATATTACGTTCACCTGAGACTGTACTGGGACCCATTAGCTTGCAGCTGGTAGAATCGATCTCGTCCTCAGTCGATTGTGCCGAAGCGGTCCTCAAGCATCTCGTCAATCCCCTTTTGTCGGCACTGAAGTCATCTAAAGAGTCAGTCCGTGAATATAGTGCCCAGACGTTGTCGGCATTATTTAAGAAGTGCTACAACGAAGAAATAACCCCAAAGATTGCGGACGCACTACTGGTACCGTTAAAGACGTCAAAAGTCACAGTACCAGAGCAGCGGGCAATGTATGGACAGGCACTGAGTTCTCTGCCTCGCTCTATGGCGCTCTCGCAATCTATCCCTGCTGGATTGGCATTGCTTGCTTCGAAAGAAATGAACGAGCTCGCAATGCGTACGATTGTGACGGCAATCTTTCATCACACTAAAACCGCATTGGACAGCGATACGATGATTGACAAGGTCGTCCTCGATAGTATTGTATCTGGACTTGCAGATAAGCGAGCAAACCTTCGTCGCTACTGGATACTGTCCCTCGGTGACTTTGTGTTGTCTGCTAACAGCAACCCTTCCAAAGCGTTTGTTTCTTTCCTTGAGGCGACTCTGCCGAAACTTCTCGATTCCTGGAAAGAAGTCAATACAAGTCCCACTGCGGCAGTTCAAAGCAAGATTATCATTGCTGGCCACATTTTCACATGCATAGGTAAATCTCTAGTTGGGCTGAAGGACTCTGCGATTGCAGGCCTGATTTCCAAAGCGAAAGTTATCGAGACAGCTCTCACATTTACACCAAAACCGTCATTTTTGCTATTTGATCGAGTTTACACCAAGCTTTTAACTCCAGAGGAGCAACTTTGGGCCGTCAGAGCCCTCAGAGCAACAATGTCTGATGTGAAATCGGATACAGAGAGTGGTACCGCATGGGCTCTTGCGTTCATATATTTCGTCACATCTTCTGCTGTCGATTCTCACGTCAGATTACAAGCGACGTCATTATTGACAGAGTCACATGCAGCTCGACCCCGTGTTATCAGTAACGTTGTCATTTCAGCACTGTGGCGATGGATTGAGCAACTGGAAGATCCGTCAGCGAAAGAGCAATCGCCCGCTATCTCGCTATCAGCATTGAAAAGATTAAGAATTGTATTGCAGACATTAACTCCTATTGATCCTCAGATCCCGCTGGAAGTTCTGCAGGATCAGCTAGTGCAAATGGTTGTTGTTACGCACCACCAGCTGCTGGAGAGTGCTCAGGATTGGATTACGTTGTGCCAGCGAGTGAATCTTGATCCAGGGAGACTGGTTGCCGAAAAAACACGCGAGTTGCAGGCAGTTATTACTGCTTCGGCCGCGAATGATAAACAGAGTGAGCATACCTTAGACGCGGCAATGAAGGCTGCTGCTACTCTTGCCTTTGTGAGTCCGGACGTGTTTGCGCCGTTGCTACGGGATATGTTCATTGAGGATCTTGATGCGTCGAGATTGGACGGCCTTACAGAGGAAGATGTTCGGATATGGCAAACGCCCGACGGTGTACTCTGTATTGACGTCCTCAACAATAATAGTGAAAAGTATTCCGTCAACAAAAACGCAAAGGACTACGCGAATCTTAAATGGGAAGCTGAAGTTCGTGCGGAATTAGCGAAAAAGGCGGCACCCACGCAGAAGAAATTGACAAAGGACGAGCAAGCTAAATTTAACGAACAGATTGCGAGAGAAAAGGCGATTCGAGAACGTGTGCAGGATGCATTCTTGCATGTTTGCCGCGGCGTCAAGTTGATTCATTTTTTGTGTGGTGGCACAAATAACGGACCTGAGATTTGGTTCGGACCTGCAACAGATTGTCTAGTTGCAGCGCTGCAAAAGAATATTTCGCTAATATTGGGATCTCTGGGCATCGACACGTACCTGGAGCTGGCAGAAAAGTTGAACCCTCGCGTCGGTTCACTAAGAAAATTTATCGGAGTTGCATTACTACGTGCTATTGATGTGACTGATGTGCATGAAAGTCTAGCCGAGGAATCTTTGCGCGAGCTGGTCACCCGTGTTCTTTACCGACTGAGATTCTTGTCAGAGCAAATTCCGCTTGATGCGATCTCTTTGATATATATTCTTCCGCTCATTTTACTGGTGTTTGAGAAAATGGGGATCGACTGCTCGAATTCTGAAGAAAAGGACGAGCAGTTGCTACTTGCCATCGAGATTTTGACTCTCCATACTGAGACCTGTAAGTGTCTACCATGCTTATGAAGACGTTTCTAACTTTATAGTTGCGAGTACATCTGTACCGAGGCTCGAAGTGTTGAAGAATATTGTTTCGCTGATGACCGCCTACCCGTCTAGAAACAAAGGAGGCAAGGAGTGTTTGCTAGGAATTTGTCAGAGCATAGCCGTGAATATCACGGACGAGGAATTAAACGTAATGCTGACAGCCACCATCTCGGGCGACAGCTTTGTTCGTGCCGCTGTTTTGGAAGCGATTGATGTGAGGCCCCTGTTTTGTGTAATGCATTTAGTATGGGAAATACTGATTACGGTCGCAGACTGAATTTGACATCTCGCACATTGGCCACTCCTTCGAATTGTGGATTGCCAGCCATGACGAGAACGAACTCAATGCAAAGGTCGCAAGCTCGATTTGGGAAGAAAATGGGCTCGATATTGACGACGATACACCGGTTAAACTGCTTCCGTATCTCGAAAATTTAGATCCACAAATTCGCGTTGCGACATCTCGAGCAATTGCGGATGCCTTGGAGCAAAAGTTGTCCGATAGGCCAACGCTGTTTCATGACTTCTTACTGGCTATCATGGAACTTTATCGAGAGCGGGCGAAGCCTCCTGCCACGATTTATGACGAGTTTGGCATGGTTATGAAGTCCTCCCTTGAGCAAAAAGATCCGTGGGAAGTGCGAAGTGGAATTGCCGCCACTTTTAAGCAAATTGCAAAGATTTTCCCTGAAAGCGAATTGTCTGCGTTTCTTCGGTTTTTGATCGATGACGGACCACTTGGTGACAAGGACGCTAATGTCAGACAGCAAATGCAAGAGGCCGGCGTTCTAATATTTTATTTACACGCGAAGACCGAGGTCGATTCTCTCATGCCGATGCTGGAAACATGCTTGGGTTCAAAGCACACTGGATCTGAAGTGCAGGACAGGATCAAGGAATGCGCAATTGTTTTGTACGGCACCCTAGCGAGACATTTGGATGACGACGCGAGATTGCCCGGCATTATTGAGAGGTTGATTACTACTTTAAAGGCACCGTCGGAGAATGTCCAGTTTGCTGTTTCGGAAAGTTTGCCACCTTTGATCACGCGGGTCGACAATACCAAAGTCGGCCAATATGTCGAGAAGCTTATGAACCAGCTGTTTGGAGCCAACAAGTACTCTGAACGACGAGGTGCAGCATTCGGTATCTCTGGCATCGTCAAAGGAATTGGTATTTCTGCGTTGGCGGACTACGATATTATTCGATCGCTCACAATCGCGCTGGAGGACAAGAAAGATCCTAAAAAGCGCCAGGGCGTGCAGTTTGCCTTTGAAACGCTTTCGATGAGTTTGGGTCGGTACTTTGAGCCATATGTCATCGAGATCTTGCCATTATTGCTATCGTCACTCGGTGATGCGTCGCCTGAAGTTCGTGAAGCTACTGCGGTTGCAGCTAAGGAGATCATGAATCTTACCACATCTTACGGTATCAAACATCTCATTCCTTACTCTCTGGAGAGCTTCAATCAGACGCAGTGGCGCTCGAAAAAGGGATCGGTTGAGCTTCTTG
Source organism: Lipomyces yarrowii (assembly GCA_030407185.1). Classification (NCBI taxonomy): domain Eukaryota; kingdom Fungi; phylum Ascomycota; class Lipomycetes; order Lipomycetales; family Lipomycetaceae; genus Lipomyces; species Lipomyces yarrowii. The sequence goes on from JANJPG010000210.1 coordinate 11,230, forward strand.
GTACTATGGCGTATCTAGATCCTCGACAACTATCGGGATCTTTGTCATCAATCATCCCGGAAATTGTCGGTGCTTTGAACGACACGCACAAGGAAGTTCGTAAAGCGGCTGGTCTGAGTTTGCAACGGTTTGGCGAAGTTATTAGCAATCCAGAGATACAGAACTTAGTACCGGCTTTGTTGAAGGCCATCAGTGATCCGACCAAGTACGTTGATGAGGTCTTGGATTTGCTTTTGAAGACATCGTTTGTGCATTATATTGATGCACCGTCGTTAGCTTTGGTAAGTTCGGGCGGGCATAAGCATTTCTGCTGGATTGAAAAGTCGTGTCTAATCCTTTAAGATTATCTACATCCTCCACCGGGGTCTCCGTGAACGATCAGCGTCGACAAAGAGAAAAGCGTGTCAGATTGTTGGAAATATGGCGTCATTGACAGATTCGAAGGACCTGGTCCCGTACCTCAACTCAATTGTCGCTGAGCTCGAGATCTCTATGGTTGATCCTGTTCCGGCAACCCAGGCGATGGCGAGCAAAGCCCTCGGCTCCCTGATCGAGAAACTGGGTGAAGATCAAATGCCGGATTTGATACCGAAACTTCTTAACATGCTCCGGGCAGACAACAACGAAGGTGACCGTCTCGGTGCGGCACAGGCATTGAGTGAGGTTGTGTCAGGTCTTGGGGCGCGCAAGTTGGAAGAATTATTGCCGGCGATTCTTAAGAGCGTGTCGAGTCCAAAGGCGAATATTCGAGAGTCATTCATGAATTTGATGATTTTCTTGCCTGCGGCGTTTGGCAACAATTTTAGTCCTTATCTGGCCAGGGTTATTCCCCCCATCTTGGCCGGCCTGGCGGACGATGTGGAGCCTATTAGAGATACGTCTTTGAGAGCTGGACGACTGATCGTAAAGAATTACGCGACTCGTGCAGGTGAGATATATAATGTGTGGAGTTCTTTTTTTTTAATTTTGATGATACTGAACGGGCGAACTTAGTTGACCTTTTACTTCCTGAACTTGAACGTGGTCTTTCGGATGAGAATTACAGAATACGATTGTCTTCGATCGAGCTCACTGGCGACCTATTGTTCCAGATCACGGGTGTCAGCAAATCAACGGCGAACGAGAATGACGAAGAGGAGCACGAAGAGGAAACGTTAGGTGGTGAAGTGCACAGTAGTCTCCGGGAAGTTCTCGGTTCGGACCGACGGGACAGGATTTTGGCGGCATTGTATGTCTGCCGGTCGGACATGACGGCTGTGGTGCGGAACGCGGCGGTTGAGATTTGGAAATCTTTGGTACCCAACACGCCGCGGACGGTCAAGGACATATTACCTGTCTTGTCCCAGCTTATTATCCGGCGGCTGTCGAGTCCTGACGAGGACCAGCGCGAGAACGCGTCTCAAACGCTATCTGATTTGGTGCGCCGGTTTGGCGAGGGTTTACTGGCTCAGTTTTTGCCTACGCTTGAAAGCGGTTTGTATTCTAATGATCCTGACGCCAAGCAAGGCATATGTGTGGCTCTCTCCGAACTCATTGAATCCACGCCGGTAGAGATTCTCGAGACTCATGAAACTGCGCTGATGGCATTTGTTCGGAGCGCTCTGGTTGACCCTGATGCGAACGTGCGGGAAGCGGCTGCGCACACGTTTGATACGGTGCATGAGATTTTCGGCGACGCGGCCATCAATCAGATTTTGCCCCACTTGTTGAATTTGCTGCAGACGGCGGGACAGTCCGAGTACGCGCTTGCGGCGTTCAAGGAGATCATGTCGATGAAATCGCATGTCATATTTCCGGTGCTGATTCCAGTACTTTTGAAGGGTCACGTAACGGCGTTCAATGCGCGTGCGTTGGGGTCGCTAGCCGAAGTGGCCGGCTCGGCTCTGTACGAGCATTTGCAGAAGATTATTGATGCGTTGTTTGACGCTTTGCTCGATGAATCAGAGAACGAAGCTGGAGAGGAGGAGGAGGAGGATCAGGTTGTCAACAAAGCAATCGATACTATCGTTGCGTCTATCGGGGACGAGGAAGGCGTCGAACTGCTGATGGACATTTTCCTTGAATTGGCGGAGGACGAGTCGCCGAGGAAGCGGTCGCTCGCGTTTGATCACATTGCGACGTATTTCGAGTGCGCGGACGTGGACGACTATTCCGAGTACGCGCCTAAATGGGTCAGGCATGGCATTGCGTCGCTCGATGATAGTGCACAAGAAGTGGTCGTGAGCGCTTGGAAGAGTCAGTCTATCTTGTTGGCCAAGCTTGGCAAGGAAGACATATTGGAGCTCGTGATCCCGACGAGCAAGCAGCTTCAATCTGTTGGTTCGCGTGGAAGGGATATGGCAGGTTTGTCTCTGCCAAAGGGACCTAATGCGATCTTGCCAATCTTCTCGCAAGGGTTGATGTACGGCAGTAGCAACCAGCG
>JANJPG010000211.1:0-13666 GCA_030407185.1 Lipomyces yarrowii
AATAGACAACGACTACAGCGCTTCCAGCTATACTACGGCCACTGAGGCAGAGCCTGCAGAGTCGCAAAATCGCTTGGTATTGCCAGAGCCACGTCTTGGAGTCGTTGAATCTAGTGGAAATAAAGAAGACGAGGTTACCAGGCTAGATGTGCTGCATGAACCAAGTGAAAGCTTGCATTCGCGGCATCCATCTAGTGACTTTTCATTTGTGGCCACCGCGCAGGACGAGTATGCTATACAATGGGCCTCACGATCTGACAGGAATTCGACTTCATCGATCGAGTATGTGGATGATTCTGCAGAAGACGATGAGGACCCGGAAAGTGAATCCCACTTGGCCACGCCTACACTAGCGTCCACTTCTGCGCAGGGTTTCCTCTCTGATGTCAGACCTACAGCATCGAAAATAACGCCTTCGGACTTCCCAAAGCGTGTACAGTCCTATTATCCTACCGCATTTAGTAACCATGCGAGTTCAGTGAACACAGGTTTAGGAGTTGGTGGAATCGAGGACAAAGATTTCCCTGTTGCCACAAGTACCGGTGCAAGTGCACTCGTCGATCTAACAAATGCTCACTCTGTTACGGCCGAGACGTCAACACTGGATCAGAATAAGGCCGACGATTCCTCTCCGACGAGCCCACAATCGACGGCTCCGAGCGACTCGCCAGTATATTTTCCGCCTTCATCCCCGGCTACGTTGCGAAGCAGGGCCTCTACGATCCCGGCCGTCGCAATTCTTCCACCATCATCATCTTCCGGCTCATACTATGAACGTGCTACGCTTTTGCAAACCACTTCAGTCCTGATCACTCCGGCTAATCTTCCGACCATCGCTGTATCGGTAGTTTCCTCTCGCGTTCCCAGCGGTCAAAAACTTAGAAACAAGCTGGATGATCCCATAATTATTCTCTCCATTCGTGACCGACCAACCGATAAAGAGTGGTGGAAGGTTTCAAAAGTGCTCAGTAGTCTTATTGCTCTTGATTCTACTTTGCGTTCCGAGCTTGGTAATTTTGTGATTCCTAAACTGCCCGATAGGACCCTTTTCGCTAGTCTTGCACCTTTAAAGGTGGATATGCGGAGAAAGATGTTAGAAGATTACTTTTCGGCCGTAATGAGTATTCCGGCACTACACCAGAACGATAAGCAGGCAAATTTATTAGGAGAGTTTTTGTCGACAGATATTATTGACCCTATGGCTATGCCAGATACTGGTGTCCGAAAGGAAGGTTATCTGACGAAAAGAGGCAAAAATTTCGGCGGCTGGAAAATGCGTTACTTCGTGCTCGATAGTCCCGAACTCCAGTACTATGAAAGCGCTGGTGGGGCACACCTGGGAACCATTAGGCTGGATTTTGCGGACGTTATCAAGCAGGACTCGCATCACGAAGGCGACGATAACAAGTTCTATCGGCATTCATTGCAGATCTTGGAACGCAAACGTCCGGATTCGGCGAATGTGACGAGACACATTCTTTGTGCTGAGAATGACGACGAGCGGGACGAATGGGTTTGTGCACTGCGCGAGTTTGTTGAACCTCAAGCCACGAGGTCCAGTGATGCACAGAGTATTTTCAGTTCAACTGGTCCTAGCGCCGAAGTGTCCTCGTCATCTTCAGCAGCCAGCTTTGTCCTTCCCTCACCAAAGAAGAAATTGCCAGTTGGGCTATCACTTGTGTCGCCCATGTCAAGAAAGAAACTGGAGAAGAGTGAAGTGGAGTCGACAATTGGATATGGAGAATATGCACAGAGTAATAATAGTTCTGTCAGTTTGAATGACGGGTCGCCGAGTCCTCCAGTGTCGGCTGCCCAACCGGGGTCAGCACCATTATCTGGGCATTTTGGCAAGCTTCTCTCTCCTGCGTTTCCACATTTGCATGAAGGATCATATAGCGAAGAAAGGGAACTGGAAAAGGACTTGAAAAAGCAGAAGAAGCGTAGCTTTTTTTCGCTGAAAAAAGACGCTGCGTTAGATCAGACGCCATCATCAACCCAGATGCAATTGGCAGACCAAGTGAAGTTACACGTACAACAACAGCTCGACAACCGAAAGTTCCTGCAACTTGATTTGGATTCGTTTCAGCAAAGTCCTATGTACGAATATCGAGCATCAACGTCAGTACCTTTCGCGTCTGGTGAGCCGGTGAGTCCTGTACGGCCACCGGACTTAGACGACGACGATAAATATAAAGGTGAAGTAGTACGTGGTGGAATCAAGACTATAAATAGTACGATTGTTGTCGGTGTTTTTGGAATCACCTTGGCCCAGGCTATTGAGATTTCATACATAGCCAAAGGCGAAGTAAAGCTGCCGTCTGTGGTGTACCGATGCATTGAGTATCTCGACGCGAAGGATGCAGCGAAGGAAGAGGGAATATTCAGGCTCAGTGGGTCGAGCACAGTTATCAGGGCTTTGAAAGAACGATTTAATACGGATGCAGATGTGAATCTTGTTGAGGATGGCGCACACTATGATGTCCATGCGGTGGCTGGGTTGCTAAAGCTATATCTGCGAGAGCTTCCTACGAATGTTCTGACGGATGACTTGAAAGCCGAGTTCCTTCAGTCTGTTGAGATACAGAGTCGGGATTCGCGCTTGGATATGGTGCATGTTCTTCTGCGTCAACTTCCTCCCGAGAATTTTAGTCTTTTGAAGGCATTGTCACGGTTTCTGATCAATATTGTAGAGAAGTCCGACCAGAATAAGATGAACATCCGAAACGGTATGTAATATGTCGTTGGTATGTCTATCTGCGCTAATGATATTTTAGTTGGCATAGTATTTGCTCCGACGTTGAATATATCGAACGCACTGGTGCAGACGTTCATTGTCGACTATGCAGTTCTTTTCATCGACAAGAGGTTATGACTTCAGTGACTGAGTTTTGGTGGATAGGACTGGCATTTTCTGGGGTGTTATCTAGATTTAATGCATTTGGGTTATGAGGTGTACAATTGCTATGTTTGGAAGGTCATTATTTGTATAGTATCATTGATTATGTTGGTGTCGTTGAGTGATATTGGCAAAATAACAATTCTTTTGGGGCCGCAAAATTTCTATACTCGAATCGGTTTTGTTTTTGAAATGCTAGAGTGATCTGTAAACTCGTCGTTTTGTCTTATAGATGACATATAAAGATAAGTGTTTATTTAGAGTGATGATGCTGTAGCGCTTTATTTTCTTCTCACGCAATGGAGCTATTTTGCCTCTGTGCAGCCGAAGGAACTGTGCGGCCGACCACCGCGTTACACCTAACCCTCGTTTCGTTACCTCCGGTCAAGGCTCCAACTCAACCAACGGTATTAGCAATCTCTCAGCACTTCACCAATCAATCCATCTTCATTATTGGTGAAGAGCAACTTACGAATTCTTCGCATAAAACTGATCTGGGTAGGTAGAACTTTTGGTTGTCAACGCGGGATTCCGGCCACAATGGGCCGTAAGAAGATCGCTCCTGTTTACTCTCTAAATGCGTTCGCTTGGGATCCGGAGCGACCCGTCGCCAGCGAAAAGTGATTCATGGTCAATGGTTAGACTAACAAACATATTTATTATAGTGTGTTGAATAAGGTCAATAGAAGTCATGGCTCAAGCACTACCGATCCAGTTCCAGGAGCATTTGCAACTTGCTACCCTGGGAATCGCTCAAACAGCGATTGGCTTTAACTCTTGCACATTGGAAAGTGATCACTATATTTGGTACGTTGTAACATTCGATTCGACATACTTTGATAGGGGAATACCTAATTGACATTGATTGACAGTATCCGGGAGACAAACGACAATGGCGCCCAAGTAGTCATCGTCGACTTGCACAATGGCAATAATACTGTCCGCCGCAACATTTCTGCCGATTCAGCGATTATGAACCCCAACGCAAACATTATTGCTTTGCGCGCACAAGGGCGCACGCTGCAGATTTTCAACTTGGATTTGAAGCAAAAGCTGAAGTCGTATGTGATGGATGAGGACGTTGTTTTCTGGAAATGGATTACGGACAAGTCGCTGGGATTGATTACCGAGACGAGCATTTATCACTGGGACATTATTGATTCCACCCAGGCCGCACCTGTTAAGATCACGGATCGTCACTCCTCACTCGCGGTAGGCACTTTCATTGGAGCATTAGTTGCGTTAAATGCTAACTGATATTATTACATAGGGCTCTCAAAATATCAACTACAAAGTCGATGCTGATGGAAAGTGGGCGGTTTTGATTGGCATTTCTCAGCAGCAGGGCCGGGTTGTTGGCAGCATGCAATTGTACTCTGTTGACCGCAAACAGTCACAAGCCATAGAAGGTCACGCTGCGACTTTCGCAAGATTGCGTTTGGAAGGAGCCACTACTGATACGAAACTCTTTGCGTTCGCTACTCGTACAGCGACAGCAGCCAAGCTGCATATTGTCGAAATTGATGCTCAGGCTAATGCGCCAAAGTATAACAAGAAAGCAGTCGATGTGTACTTTCCGCCTGAGGCAACGAATGATTTCCCTGTCGCTTTGCAGCTTTCCCCCAAGTACGGCGTCTTGTATCTGGTGACCAAATACGGATTTATTCATTTGTATGATCTGGATTCTGGTGTCTGCATATACATGAACCGAATCTCGTCAGAGACTATTTTCACGTCGACCACCCACGAGTTGTCGTCTGGCATTATGGCCATCAATCGCAAGGGCCAGGTTTTGTCTGTGTCTGTTGACGAAAAGACAATTATTCCATACATTCGTGATAACCTGTCCAATATTTCGCTTGCAGTTTCACTTGCTTCTCGCGCCGGTCTCGGCGGTGCTGATGACTTGTATGTGCAGCAATTCTCCCAGTTGATTGCTTCCGGACAGTATGGTGAGGCGGCCCGTGTCGCTGCTACTTCGCCAAGGGGAATCTTGCGTACTCCGCAGACAATCGAACAGTTCAAGCACTTGCCGGCTATGGCAGGTCAACCATCTCCCATCCTGCAGTATTTCGGAACGTTGCTGGATAAGGGTTCGCTTAATAGCCACGAATCCCTTGAGCTTGCTCGTCCAGTTTTGTTGCAGAACAAGAAGCCTTTGCTGGAAAAGTGGTTGAAGGAGAACAAGCTGGAATGCTCCGAGGAGCTTGGTGACATTATCCGTGCCCATGATATTACTTTGGCACTGAGTGTCTACCTTCGAGCTAATATTCCAGCCAAGGTTGTCGCGTGCTTCGCTGAAACCGGGCAGTTTGAAAAAATACTACCGTATTGCACTAAGGTCGGATACAGCCCGGACTTTGCTATCCTGCTGCAGAACATCGTTCGCATCAACCCTGAAAAAGGTGCAGAATTTGCAGCGCAGTTGGCCAACCATGAAGGCGGCGCTTTGGTCGATATCAACAAAGTTGTCGACATCTTCTTGTCCCAGAATATGATTCAGCAAGCGACGGCATTCTTACTTGATGCGTTGAAAGCGAACGTTCCAGAACAGGGATCGCTGCAGACCAGACTATTGGAGATCAACCTCATTAGCGCGCCCCAGGTTGCCGACGCCATTCTCGGCAATGACATGTTCAGCTACTACGACAAGAAGCGTATCGCGAATCTGTGTGAGAAGGCTGGATTGCTGCAGAGGGCGCTGGATCATTATGACGATATAGCCGACATCAAACGTTGCATTGTTCATACCAATGTGTTGAATCCTGAGTGGCTTGTGCAGTATTTTGGTGCCAAGTTGAGCGTTGAGCAGTCGCTTGATTGCCTGAGAGAAATGCTGAGGGTGAACATCCGACAGAACCTGCAGGTTGTAATTCAGATTGCCATTAAGTACTCTGATCTCCTCGGAGCACAGCGCATTGTTTCGTTATTTGAGGAATTCAAGTCGTTCGAGGGCCTGTACTACTATCTGCAGAGTACGGTCAATCTGACCCAAGATCCCGACGTCGTGCTCAAATATATCCAATCGGCGTGCCAGGTGGGCCAGTTCACTGAGGTTGAGCGCATTTGCCGTGACAATGCTGTGTACAACCCAGAGAAGGTCAAGAACTTCCTCAAGGAGGCTAGGTTGGCCGATCAGCTACCTCTGATCATTGTTTGCGACCGATTTAACTTCGTACATGATCTCGTGCTGTACTTGTACCAGAACCAGCAGTTCAAGTTCATTGAGACATATGTTCAGATGGTCAATCCTTCGCGCACTCCTGCCGTTGTTGGCGGGTTGATTGACGTCGACTGCGATGAATCGATTATCAAGAATCTTTTGCAGTCGGTGCTTGGTCAAGTGCCGATTGAGGAACTCGTGGCCGAGGTCGAGAAGCGGAACCGGTTGAAGTTGATTTTGCCATTCCTGGAAGCCACAATGCAGACCGGGTCGCAGGACCCGGCCCTATTCAACGCGTTGGCCAAGATTTACATTGACAGCAATAACAATCCTGAGAAATTTTTGCGCGAGAACAATTTGTACAATTCGCTGGTTATCGGCAAATATTGTGAGAAGCGGGACCCATACCTGGCGTTTATTGCGTACGAAAAGGGCCAGAACGATCTCGAGTTGGTGAGCATCACGAACGAGAATTCTATGTTCAAGCACCAGGCGCGGTATTTGGTTGCGCGTGCGGATGAGGATTTGTGGAGTGCGGTTTTGGACGAGTCGAACATTCACAGACGCCAGCTGGTTGACCAAGTTGTGGCTGCCGCGGTGCCGGAGTCGAGCAGTCCTGAGGATGTGTCGGTTGCGGTTAAGGCTTTCATGGCGGCTGATTTACCGATCGAGCTTATCGAGTTGCTCGAGAAGATCATTCTTGAGCCGTCGCCGTTCAATGACAACGAGAACCTGCAGAACCTGCTGATTTTGACTGCGATTAAGGCTGACAAATCTAAAGTGATGGATTACATTGAGCGGCTTGACAACTACGATGGTGCCGATATTGCGGAGATTGCTATTGACAATGGTTTGTACGAAGAGGCGTTCAATGTGTACAAGAAGCAAAAGAGCCACACCGAAGCGCTTGGAGTGTTGGTCGATCATTTGATGTCCCTGGACCGAGCCGAGGCGTACGCGGAAAAAGTTGATTTGCCGCCGGTGTGGAGTTACTTGGGAAAGGCGCAGCTGAATGGGCTTCGGATCAATGACGCGATTGAGTCGTACATTCGGGCGAACGACGCGAGCAATTACCAAGAGGTGATTGAGATTGCGTCACACGCTGGCAAGGACGAGGAGCTTGTCAAGTTTTTAGTTCTCGCTCGCAAGACGATGCGGGAGCCTGTGATTGACAGCCAGTTGCTGCTATCGTATGCCCGGATAGGACGACTGCCCGAGTTTGAGGCGTTGCTTGGCGGGCCGAATGTTGCGGACGTTGAAACTGTGGGTGACAAGTTGTTTGAAGAGGGCAACTACGACGCGGCCAAGGTGTTGTATAGGTCGGTATCTAACTGGGCCAAGTTGGCGTCGACGTTGGTGTTTTTGGGCGACTACCAAGAGGCGGTTGACTGTGCGCGCAAGGCCGGCAGCATCAAGGTGTGGAAGCAGGTGAATAGTGCGTGCATTGCCAAGAAGGAGTTCCGGTTGGCGCAGATTTGCGGACTGAACTTGATTGTGCATGCGGAGGAGTTACAGGACTTGGTCAAGACGTACGAGAACAATGGGTATTTCGACGAGCTCATCGGGTTGCTCGAGCAAGGACTGGGCCTGGAGCGGGCGCACATGGGCATGTTTACTGAGCTTGCGATTTTGTATGCCAAGTACCATCCTGAGCGGATGATGGAGCACCTGAAGCTGTTTTGGTCGCGGATCAACATTCCCAAGGCGATCCGGGCGTGCGAGGACGCGCACTTGTGGCCGGAGCTTGTGTTTTTGTATTGCCACTATGACGAGTGGGACAATGCGGCGCTGGCGATCATGGAGCACGCTTCGGACGCATTTGAGCACTCTGCGTTCAAGGACATTATTGTCAAGGTCGCGAACCTCGAGATCTATTACCGGGCGGTGAATTTCTACCTGGGGGAGCAGCCGCAGCAGCTGACAGATTTGCTGGCGGTGCTGAGTGCGCGGATTGACGTGACGCGGGTTGTGAAGATGTTTCAAAAGAGCGACAACCTGCCGCTGATCAAGCCGTTTTTGGTTGCGGTGCAGCAGCAGAACAATGCGGCCGTGAATGGCGCGTACCACGACCTGTTGATCGAGGAAGAGGATTACAAGTCGCTGCGGGACTCTGTCGACCATTTTGACAATTTTGATCCGCTCGAGCTTGCCAAGCGGCTTGAATCGCACGATCTTATATTTTTCCGCCAGATTGCGGCCCGGATTTACCGGAACAATAAGAAATGGCATGACTCGATCGAGTTGTCCAAGACCGACCGGCTGTACAAGGACGCGATCGAGACGGCGGCGACGAGCGGCAAGGTCGAGGTTGCGGAGGAGTTGCTGCGATATTTTGTCGAGACGGGCAACAAGGAGTGTTACGGAGCGGTGCTGTATACATGCTACGAGCTTGTGCGGGAGGACGTTGTGAGCGAGCTCAACTGGCGGTACGGGCTTGGCGATTTTACGATGCCATACCACATTAACAAGCGACGGGAACAAGAGTCCAAGTTAAAGGCGCTGGAGGTGTTTATGGAGGAAGAGAAGAAGAAGGCGCAGGACGGACAGAACGATGCGGGATCGATGCTCGGAGGACCGATCCTGGGGGCCAACAACCGGTTGCTGCTGACGCAGGGTGGCATGATGGGTGGGTTGTAAAGGCAGAGTACAGAGTTATATATCCTAGACCGGACGACCGTGTACTAGAGCAATTGTTGTGTCGTGGCTGATTGATGTTTTTGTTGTTATTACTACTTTGTAGTAGTTTTTATTTGAATTTGTATTTATTGATTATTATTATGATGCAAGTGAAACGCGTAAAAGAGACGCGCAACCCGCGTTTTCGTTTTTTCACATGCGTGTGTTTGTTTTGTTAATTTGTCGATCGGCGGGTCAACTCGCTTGTGCCTCATTTTATTATTATTAGTATTGCCCCGGAATGAAATGAAAGGGTGCCAGGAACAACAAGCACGTGGGAAACGTCGCACGAGACACGCGCGCTGCTTGTTGCTATTTGCATATCCCAGCAATGTTGCCAAATCCAGCAACGTCACGTGCCCTTTGCACCGTTCGTAGTGCGCCGCATCACTCGCCTGTGACTTGCATTTTGCTTGCTTAGGCCAGGCCCAGGGCAGGGCAGGCAGTAACGCGGGCCCCCCCCCAAAAAAAAGTTTTGCCACCCAAGGCTTTTGCTTTTGCTCGCGTGCGAGATTAGCCGTGTTGGGAAATATGTGTTTTTTTTTGCATTACTGCGACGCAAACAAAAACGGAGAATCGCGGTGCTTGCTGCTGCTGCTGCTATTTTGTTTCGCACTTTTTTTGTGCCGTATACGCCTCGCCCCTTGCAGGGTAAAGAGTGAGTTCGGAGGGGACCGCCCAAAAATCCTCTGACAAAGCGCAGATCAATTTTATAAAACGAACAGACGCGCGTCCGCCAGGGTTAGGGCCTGTGCCGATCGTGCGACGGGCGCTGCAGAAATATGCAGGCGCTAAAAATAAGTGGCCGCCGCGCAGCGCCAGGGTACGGGTTTTGCCCTCGCTCGCTCGCTCGCTCTTATTCACTGTGAGACTGAGACGGTTACACCGGAAATTAGCCGCCGTATCCTAAAAGTGGTAACATCCTAAGAAAAAAAAAGCTCCGGAGACGCAACAGCCAAGCCCCCTCGCCCCCCTCCGTGCGCCCGCCCCCAAATTGGGCCTGGGCCGGCTATATATTCGCGGTCTTCCTCCTGTCAATCTGTTTTTCTTTTCTTCTTCTGCCTTAAACTATCAAACAATCACTCGCTTTGCTATCCACACGCAAAACACATACACATACACATACACAATGCAGTTCAAGATTGTTCTCGCCGCCTTGGCTCTCGTTGCTTCGGCTTCCGCCATGACGTATGTATCTACAGGTGCAATATACGAGAATGTGCAATAGACTGACTTACCTGCTTCTAGTAACTCGACCAACACCTCCATGCCCACCAACACCTCCGCTCCTACCACCCACGCTCCCACTGCGACCGAGTCCTCCGGCGCTGCTGCCCAGAACGTTCTCGGTGCCGGTATCCTCGGTGCCGTCGTCGCTGGTGGCATTGCTCTTGTCCTGTAAACGTCTTAATCGCGCATTTGTTTCTTCTTCTTCGCGGATGATGACGGTTTACACATCGGGTTACAAATTTTGTTAAAGGGGTTATGCGCGCGGAATGGGATCTCCGGTTTGGTTTGCATCAAATGCCTCGCTTATAAAATTATATTTTTGGATGGCTATTTTTCTTTTTCTTATCATATATAGACAGTTAGTTGGTTAACAATCCGTCTGCTGGGTGTGTGTGTGATACAGTATCTAGAGGATTTTTTTTATTTTTTATTTTTTGTTTGCAAAGCATGGCGGTTCTTATCAATTTTATTTAATACTGCTTCTTTCGTGTCACATATTTTGTTAATAATTCTTGTGAGATATTTTATTGTGAATCAAATAAAATGTACGATTAGAGTATTTGCTCTACACTTGCTTGGCCACTTTTCTTCTATCAACATCTCGGGCATTCGAGGACACGCGATATCCTGCTGCTTGCGGCAAGGGCAGAGATAACAAATTTATCATTATGTATGGCCTGAGCTCATTTTGGTCCGCAGCTTGGCCGCAGCAAATCTGCATTAAAGCACTCACTAGCAAGCAGCTGCTGCAAGTGACAATGCACTCGGGCAAAATGCAGTGGCCACCGTGTGATTGGCCAAGAACTTGCGAGAAACTTGCGCGAACATGGGCAAGAACAATCGCCCGCCGCGACGAGAACTTTGTTCGTGCAGAGCCGAGATTACGCATGGGCTGCAGCGAACTACTACATGCGGGTTTCGTACTGATAGACATCGGTACGAACACCTCGGTCTGACAATCGTACAAGACCCTAGTAGCTGTAATCTACACGTGACTGCTGCTTACTCGTTCCCGGATGCCCTGGGCCGGGCATTGCACTTGAAGCAACTTCCATCGCAACCGAGTATTGCTCATTGCTCTGTCCCGCTAGCCTGCATTTAACATGTCCGGACTCGATGCTGCTCGGGCGAATGTCGTAAGTCGTTCTTGCCATGTGCAAATTCTTAAATCTCTTGTTTGACACCACCATCGCTCCATAGGCCCGATACCAAGCCGCACAGGATCCCAGGCCGGCGTTCGATGACACAAAGCAATACACACTCTCAAAGGCTAGTTTTTTTGTGGTGGTGCTTGGGTCCGAGACTAACAAAACAGACACTCAAACCGGACTGGAAACCCGGCGATGGCGCGTCGAGTGACGAATGGCAAGCCCATCAAAAGATCCAAATCGACCCGCAAGACCCTGGCCGGTCCGGGTTTGCGAATTACAAGCTCCTGATCTCGGCCGTCGTGCCGAGACCGATCGGGTTCCTGTCGACGGTTTCGCAAGACGGCACGCGCAAGAACCTGGCCCCGTTCAGTTTCTTTCAAGTCGTCGGCCAGGACCCGCCAACTTTTATCATCTCGGTCTCGTGCGGGCTCAAGGACACGCTCAACAACCTGGTCGAGACCAAGGAGGCCGTCATCAACATTGTCAGCGAGTGGTTTGTTGACGCGGCAAATTACTGCGCCATCACGTCGCCGCCGGACGTGTCCGAATGGGTCCTGTCAGGCCTGCACCCGGTCGCGGCCACAAAAGTCCGGCCGGAGCTCGTGGCCGAGTCCGCGTTCAATATCGAGGCCAAAGTCGTCGACGGGTTCGACATCATGTCCCCCCGGTCCGGAACCATGACCGCAAAAGTGTTTGTGCTCGAAGGAGTCCATTTCCATGCCCGCGAGGACGTCTTGAACACTGACAGGTCGGCCTTGGACCTGGCCAAATTGAAACCGGTCGGCCGGTTGGGCGGCATCTCTTACTGCCGCGTGCTGGACGGATTCGAAATCCCGCGCTACGACTACGGCCAGCAATACGAGGACGAGCCCGATGTGCGAGCGATCGTCGATAAAAATTAAAATGATGCTTTTTGGTTGTGTTTTTTTTGCATTTAGACAAAAAAAATTATATGATACAAATGCTTTGGCACCCTCCACCCGCTCTCCGTAACACCAGATAAAATAAAACTCCCAAAACAAAAAAATTGTCAAAAAATACATTCCCTATGGCCGGAATTCGACACTCACCCGACCAGTATATTCGTCCTGCTCGTTCGCAATCACGACATTGCCCGACTGCCGTCCCGCGCCGCCGCCAGACGCCGATGACGATGATGCCGCGGTCCGGTGAAGAACGCCATGCAAGTTTGACAACATCTCGGCTTCCTGTTGTGCCTGCAACCGAATCGCGCTCAAAACCTTGGCATTGGTCGGGAATGTCATGCCGTCGCCTTTGCTCGTGCGCACAGGTACAAACCACGTCAAGGGATTGTCGCCCATGACTTGCCGGAAGTTCTCCCGCCAACCAAGGTCAAATATGTTCCCGACCGAATCCGACGACGGCGGCTGCGAGTATCGGTATGACGAGCTCGCAACCTGCGATTTGTACCGCTGGGTTTCCATTGCTTCGATTGTTGTCTTGTTCGAGAACAAAAGACTATATAATCGTCATTAGTATGTAACAGCCATCAATCCCCGCACAGCAAAAACGTACTAGAGTTGGCAGCAGAGGAAAACGAAGACTGCAATGCCAAAGATGATGGATATGATGAAAAGAAACACCCTATTCAAGGAAACGTATGTTTCCTTCTACATCTTTTTGTTAGCTGCCATTTTGGCCTCGCGGGGGACAAAATATTACGTACATATTGTGAACGGTCTATCCAGTCTAACAGGGCAATACCCGATGCCAAAAAACTGACAAGGCAGAACAAAACCACGTAGATCAGGAACAGGATAAAGTACTTGTGGTTGTCGTATCCAATGCACGCAGAGAACCAGGGACCTAAAAATATGCCAGTCATCATCAGCACATGTCATATAAACATCGCCACACAAAATCTTAACTTACAGTGATGGTCCATCTTCAGCACACATGTTCCGCATGTACTGCAGTGATGCGTCCGGTCCGGCTTCCAGCACTTGCACTTGGAGCAAAACCGCTGCTGTCCGTTTTCCTTCGCCATCACGCCACCTTGCGGTAGCAAGGCCGCCGTTCCAGTCTCAAGATCAGTCTCCGGCGAATCCTCATCCCCACCCGCTCCTGCCACAATCGTGCCCCGCGACGGACCAATGCCGGCGTACCGGACAATCAAAAAGTACGAACTCACACAGAGTCCGTACGCTACCGTGCCGAAAACAACCACAACCATCCTGCCAACTCCATCCAGCGTCCCCAGACCGATGTCGATCACAAGAACATAAGCCGCCCATGTCAACACCATGGTCACAAACACCCAGGGGAACAAGGTCGCGAGTGTACAGCAGAACGCGTTCACGGCCGCGGCCGAACTGGCACTTTTGCCGCCAATCTCCCTCGCATATCGTGACATCAAATTATTTTCTCTCTGTATACTCTATTAAACGAAAAAGAACTGCACAAGTATCCCAGAAACACCGGACTGCGGATGTTGACATGCCATGGCAAGAAGGGGCAGTGTCAACCGCTGTCGATGCGCTTTTACTTGGGACATAATCACGTTTCGACACAATACCCTTCAATTAGTAA
>JANJPG010000212.1:0-13560 GCA_030407185.1 Lipomyces yarrowii
TTCAGATTGTATATAGTAATCGGATATATAGATAATCGTATCAATCGTATTAGGCGATGGCGAATCGACGATATTATTACGATTACGAGTTAATACGATTGCTGGCAAATTCGTTTACCCACCCCTACAGTGACCTTTGTAGTCACAAAAGGTGATTGGCAACAGCAGCTGAGTTGTTAACAGTCCCACTGATTCATCTTGTACCTAACAATTGTATTTTAAAAATAATTAAACAACGCTGAAAAAGAACCGAACTTATCATCTCAGGCAAGCTGTAAGCGCTCTCTTTAGTCTGCGATGAAGACTTTAGTCTGCAACTTCACGAAGGTTGGTCCATAATTTAGCTCAGGCGGCGCCGCGTTTAGCGTAAATTTCAGGGCCCAAGCTCCGGTGGGAAACTTTCTCTTCTTTTGGCTCTGCTATTGTCAAAGAGTTCCGCGGACTTTAATTGTTCCTCGTCTATCAAGATGAATGACTCCCCTGCGGTGAGTCATCTTAGTCATTTCGTATGGCTCAATCTTGCCGTTGGTGGTCCGCATTGTCCACCGCCACGCATTATATATTGTCGCCGGCGTCCTGTGACATTGTCGATTAGCTGTCTGCTCTAAAGACTGCTACGTCCATTGATCCAGGTCCTATCTCTATCAAGAATTGGCCAATATTGCTTCTGCCGCGGCTATAACGTGCCCTATTGCTTACACAGTCGCATCTAATGCGGACAAATTCTTGCGACTCGACAATCTCGTCGGGGTCGTCGATGTCGTCGACCCACAGTCTCCCTGTCGCTTCTCGCTCGTCACTGTCGTCATTGCAGCGGTCTCTAATTCCTCAATTGGGCCAGAGTTCGTCGGTGAGCGGCATGGCCGTCCTTGTCGACAGCAAAAAGCCGTACTATGATGTCGGTGACTGCATCTCTGGCGTGGTCGTCATAACACCAAAGAGAATCACCGAGTTCAGTGAGGTGTCGCTCACACTCGAAGGGACGGCCAAGACATGGAACACAAGTGCCAATGTGGGCACTCGTGTCGATGTAAAGGATACCGTATGTTGTAACATAAGTGTTGGACTTTTATCGTACTCACTAACCCAAGTTGCTTTGACCAGTTTTTGAAGATGTCCTGCCCGGTGGAAGAAGACGATTACCCGTCACCGCGAATATTGCTCGCCGGCGTGACATACAATTTCAATTTTTCCTTTGTTTTGCCAGAACGCTTACTTGAGAGCGAATGCGACCGCTTTACATCCCACAGACAACTTCCGCCGACTGTCGGCGACCCAAATCTGCCTTGGGAACTCGACGACTGCTCGCCAGATATGGCCCGCATAACGTACCAAATCGTTGGCAAGGTCGTCCATATCAAAGATGGCGGTAGTCGGAAGTCTGTCGCCTACAGCGCATCGACCTCGATAGCAGTTATCCCTTCATATATGCCCGATGTCCGAAATATTCCGCATGGCCACTACAAGGACCAGGAGCTCAGTCTCGGCGAAGATGGATTCACTAGATTTTATCGCACTACGAAGTTGTTGAAAAAAGGAATAATTAGCCGGTCAGCAGTGGGCAAGCTCGCGCTCGAGGCATCGATATTAAAGCCGTTTGTATCTCTGAAATACGAACCAGTCCCATTACTTCTCACGCTCTCATATTCGCCTGGGGACAAAGTCAAGAAATCCGACATCAGGATCCCAAACATCGAGTCTGTGGCAGTCAAGTTACGGGTCTACACATACTTCAGTACACACCCAATGACCTACATTCCTCATCCTAAATCAAGAGTGCTGGATCCACAACTGGGACTATACCAAGAGAGTTTTAAGATTGCGAACTACAGCTTCACGACGTCCTCACAAACGGCATGGGCGAAAGAATCTGACAACCATTATTCATTAAACACCACCATCCCACTAATGCCGCCTAAACAGCGCGCTCTGGTGCCGAATTTCTGGTCTTGCTTGATTGGTCGGCAGTACGAGGTGGAACTCAACGTGAAGCTGTCAAGCGGCAACATCAACCTGAAAATACCAGTCGAAGTCACCACAAACGACGTCGCTGACCAGGTCAGAAATAAGTCCAGTTCCAAAAACGAAAATTACAGCGCACTGGATACATCTCTTTTACAAGACGACTCTACTTCCGAAGATGACGACCAAGTTGTTGACGAGTTTCCTAGATGGACCAATCGAGGTCACCGCTTGCCAGCGGGGTCGGTAGAAAACCGTCAGCTGGAAAGGAAACTTTGCATACCGGATGTAAGCGACAGCCCTTCCAGCTGCAAAGATATTATTACACAAGGGTATATTGATCCTGATAATAGTACGTCTACTGCAGCTACGGCTGGGCGTCCGAGACTAGCCACAAACATTTAATTTAGAGTCGCTGTTGATATTCTCTTGTTTGGCGGGGTGTTCCGGTTCATCATTGTCGAATTTTGCCTGTACTGTTATGTTCATGGGTCACAGGGTTAATAAAGGTCATGTAGGCGTCACTAAATTTTTTTTTTGGTTGGTTCTGCTTTACATACATGTGACCAGGCATGTAACTAATTTAACTAATTCAATTCGATTACCACTATTTCGTGTACATTCTCTTTTAAATTTATTTATGTATTTAAGGCAAACAAAAGCAAATAAATGATCATGACGCCCCGTTCTTGCCCCGTCCCACTATATTACCATCCCATGAAATTACCTAGATGAAGAGAAAATCTCCAATTAATCAATTCGCGCGGCTGCATTGTGACCTGGAAGAAACATAACTATTGGAAGAAGTGCGTGCGTTATAATATACAAAATATAAGAAATGGCTGGTAATAGCTGCCATACGGATAGGCACGGCTGGAGATAGTAAGCGACTCTCGAATTTGAACTTACCAAATCAAGGTATGCCGTCCTTCCAATGCCCGCAACCTTCCGACACCGGAGACCGTAGCGTCAGGCAATCTGAACACTGCATCGTCATCAGATCCACTTCCTGCCTCATCTGCCGACCGATACGGAACGACTATGGTCCGTCCAAAGTCAGCGGCCCAGACTGCGTCTTGCAAGCCTGCGGCTACCGCCTCTTGTTCCAGCTTTTGCTTAGGCTCTAGGTAATGCTCATCACTTAGGATGAATGTAGCCCAATGCACGCCGATCAGTCGTTTTGCACCGAGATCGACCATGATTTGGACGGATTCAGCGGGCTCGACGTGCTGAGGTTGTAAATGCCACCGCGGAGAATACGCGCCACACGGAACCAGCGCTACTTCGCAACCGGTGCCATACACCTGGGAAATTCCCTTGAAAAGCTCGGCCGAGTAGCCGGTATCGCCGGCGTGGAAAATAACAGGTCGTGAGTTGTGCAATATCAGGAAGGAGCACCAAAGCGATTTGTTCGTGTCAAACAGATACCGGCCTGACCAGTGCTGTATTCGTAGTCAATGTCTTGGGAGCTCTGTCTAAATTCAGATGAACTTTACCATAGAAGGAGTACACGCGATTTCCCACCCGTCACGCTCTTTACCGGGAAGAGGTATCTTATCCCACCATTTCAGTTCGGCGACACGATAAATCCCTTTCCGAGCGAGATATCGCCTCAGACCCAATGGCACTATCCACGTTGCAGAATTGCCAATTTTTCTGACGGCATCCTCTTCAAGATGGTCCGGATGGTCGTGCGATACCAATACAAAGTCAATCCGCGGAAGGTGCTCGAGCTGACATGGGCTAGGTCGCAGCCGTTTGGGCCCAATATAGGAATTGATAATGCGCGCGCTATTGTACATAAGCTAACCTGCTACACTAACAAGCTATTTCAGGACACATACCAAAATAAAGGATCTGTAAGAAAATTGATCCCATGGCATTGAATGAATATACAACTCTGTCCGATCCAGGTTATTGTCAGCCTTTCGTCTCGTGGTGGAAGTCCCGTGGAAGTAACGGTTGTCCTGGCAGGTTCATCCGTAATTGGCGAATGCAGTCCGCTACTTGTTGTATTGCTGCTTGTATCGGACAGTGAATGTGCATCTTGACTTCCGGTCGGAATACGAGCGGACGTAACGTACCGTTGACTGATTGGCGTCCACGAATCGGCAATCGTCGAGCTATCAAGCTGCATATTTGTCGATGATCCGGTGTCAGATGAGTAGTACACCGCCGACGTGACCGAACTCGTAAGTCCAATGGGCGACGCGTTTCCGGAAGGGGACAGATCAGGGTTGCTTTCTGTCTTAACATCGCTGTCACCCGTGACTACTATATTCCCTGTATCGAACAGGACTTCGAAATCAGGTCGAAATAGCGGAAGCAATTCGGAAAGCAGTACTCTATCTCGAGGAACCCCAGCGCGCGGATTCCAACGTATAACTTTAAATATTTTCCATACTATAAACTCGAGAATGCCTTGCGCTCGGTATTCCGGAAAAGGATTGGCGAAGCGGCCGCCAACTACTAGAACAGCGAATTGCTCTTCCGGAGACGAACTTTGCAAACTATGCAAGATCGAGGCGTTAGTTGCAAATTATCAACATGTAAAAATCCCAACTCACGTCTCCAAGTCGCCGCTCTCCTTTGCACATTTCGCCCGCAGACTGCGTCGTTTGATAGCACTCCAGCGAGCTGTGCTAATGTAGCCATAGTACAGGGAGTATATGGCAATCACGACAATGCTGGCATTAATCTTTGCACCCATGTTTGACTGGATTCTACTCGTAACGCGCAAAATCGGAAATTTGATGTACAAGCCGCAAAGAAATTGAAGATCAGGCTGGTAGCAAGTCTTGCTCCTAGATATACGTGTCGGTCCAGGGTCCAGACGACTGCGTATATAAACCGCCGCCTCAAAGCAGCGAATACTAACTGCAGTAGAGTCACAAACGCGAAATCCTCAAGGTTGAAGCACTACGCTCTCTGAATCAAGCCGACACGGCGGACAGGAAGCTTTAAACACGCATCCGGTCATTTAACTCCCAAGGCCCAGTATGGGGCTACTATGTTCTCTTCGACGCATACAAGCCACTGCATTGGAATAATGGCTTAATGAGTAATGCGGTTGTCCATTAGCGTCGTCAGAACTTGAACGATATATCCATCTATATATATAGCTTATCAAAGCATTGTCATCTAGGATTCCCGAAATGTTCTGATTTGGAAATGCCAATGAAGTCATCGGTACCAATCCCACGACAATCGTAAACGACCGCGAGTTGGTTGGGTAAGGGCTGCTGTCGCTCTATTTACCACCTGCCCTTAATGGCTAGCTAATGCTATTATATCTAGGGGCGTTGGCTTGTCACCCAAGGTCTTCTACTCAAGTTTCGCACCCGGCGGGTAATTTGCATAAGCAGTCATTCATATCAAGCCTTTGTTCCCTACCGATACTAGCGATTGGAATACACTGTCTGGGAATTCATCAAGGGACATATTTGAATCGTCACAATGGCGCCACAAGGGAAGCGATCACGGTCGTCATCGACGAAGATCAAGACTCCGGCAAAGCAAGTCAGACTTACAGACAGTTTTAGACAAAAGAAAAAGCCGGCATCTTTGCAAAGTCTGACTGGCAAGAAGTCGTCTTTCCAGCAGTCTCCTCCGGAAGCCTCCATTCCACCTTTGCCGACTCCTTCACTGAAGGACGATGTCGAAAGGCTTGCTGGTGAGATAGATACCGAAGGCGCTACAGACAGCCAAGAGCTATCGGCAACCCCTGATGAGGAAGTGCATGAAAAGTCCGTCGAGGAGGCTCCTCTGCGAGAACCGGAAACTGAGGAGCCACTGGATTTTAACGCCCCTGAATATCGGGCTTATTTTGAAAAGACACAGAAAGTTAACATTGCCGAACCAAGTAGGGCGATTTAGACACGAAATTGTCGTAGATTTGATCTAATGTTTTGATTTTAGTACACCAACAGGGAGTTTCGACTGTTGTGCGAATACTGAAAAACTTCGATCTGACTGCTGCATACGGTCCTACTGTGGGCATGACACGCCTGCAGAGATGGCATCGTGCTGAGAAACTGGGACTTCAGCCACCGGAAGTGGTTTACAAGATATTGGTTAGCAAAGAGGGCAAGAATATGGATGAATTACGGGAAGGATATCTGTACGGCCAAATATAGTTGCGCCCACATCTCTAACTGCCAAAGCAGCAGGGTGAGTCGGTAATACTTTTGCTTGTACTTAAATTTGGGATTGGACTGAATGATTTTGGCGCTATTGTGGTGGTACATTATGTAGTGTAATCGAGATTTTAAATCGTTGTTGATGACTTATGCCGAAAAGGTCTTAGCACATTCTGGCATACGGTTTCCGGTGACGAGGAATCCGCTTTGCGGCTATAGTTACACATTTAGCGAACCAGAGAGCAATCCGCTGCACGAGATTTGCCTCTATGTGAGATCAGTTAGATCTCGGCCCTGGTAGCTGTGCGGTATTGCACATCTTTCTACCTAAATTCTACAGTCTGTATGTAAGCTATGCATCGTCAGCTGCGCGATTTCACCATTGCTGTTGGTTGTTGCTCTGGATGCAACCAATCTTATCTATAAATTCTAATGCTAATTATTAATTGTCTCTGGAGTTGAGACCGAGGGATATTTGTCTGCGCGGATCACGGCTAGCTGGCGCTGTCGAGGACGTTGGGCAGCCACTGAGTTGCTGAGGATTCGCTGCCGACATCCAACTTCCAACATTGCCGAAAGCTTCAGCTGGATTCTGGACACTCAAGGGATGCCGGTACTGGCCATGATGGGTATTCATATCAAAAGCATGATCTTCAGGAATCGGCATATAGAGAAAGTAGAGAAATTCATTTAAACGCAGCCAAGAAGTGGATTTCCGATTAGACAACCAATGAACTGGTCAATCGCGATCGCTTGTCAGAGTCCGAGAATATATCGTGATGCAGGCAATGACGATGCCTCTGAGGAGGGCCAGGAGCAATGAAAGCAATACATTCACCTTGGAAGAGCTGTGAGAAATGGACGTCAGAGAGGCGAGCCTAATGCGTGTGGCGATCAGTCATTGAAGACGTAACGCTGGATGTGGTTGAATTTGCACCAGTGCTTCATGATTCAGTCTGTTGAAGCAATGTATTGGTATGGCATTCACAGCCATGCCGGCAACCAATGTTCGTGATGATGCGCAACCTGCCAGCCACAAATTAATAGACGCGTCCCGCGGCACAAAGTAGAGACCGATCGCAGCAATCTGTCGCTCGACCGCTTAATGTCCATGGCCTATGTTGGCAGAACACGCGTCATATTATTACGACGTGTACCGAACCTATTTTGGACGCGTATTATTTTAAGTTTATAGCTCCACTAATGTAGTATAGCACAAACGTAATTTTGAGCCATGAAATTAAGGTAAGGTTTAGTGCAAACCGTATTTGATGGTTACCGCAAGCACCCTGTGGAAAGGCATTCTTATAAAACGAAACATTTGGTCTTGCATTCTTGATATTGGCGTTATTATACCTACTAGCACGCGGTAATATTGCGTTGTATAGGACGCGGTGTGTTATGAATAAGAGGATTTGACCAGTAGGAGCCTACAGAGTATTTGGAAAAATTTGAAACCTAAAATGTAAAATTTAAAAAACTCAATTCGGCAAAACGATTTTTAAAAATACGATTTCACTCGCCAAGCCTTTTGGTGTTGCAGGCTCTGACCGACAACGCTAACTCACAAGCAAGTTGATACGCTATATCGTATACACCCAACCTCCTTCTCCCCGATATTTTGACACTCCTTGCATTCTTGCATCGACACCATCTATTACCGGTTCAGAAAGTACATCGATAGAGTCGATCGATTACAAGCTTTGTAGGTTGCAAAAGCCAGTTTGGTCCTGTGCCGCAACTTTCAAACGTCTGTCCTGTTCACCTACCTACCGCATTGGCGCGATTTCTCTACCAACAATGTCTGCGAGCGACAAGGTCATCAGTGACATTTACCGAAAGATTGAGCGCGAGCGCTCCCTAATACAGGGTGCGAAGGCTATGAGCCAGAACACAAACAATCAGGACGTCAAAACGCGCTGCGAATCAAATATTGACGAATCTAAGAAAAATATCGCTTACCTGGAAAAGACGCTCCAAGACCTTCAGCTCAAGCGCAGATCGATCATCTCTTCTCATGCAGAGTATGTTTGAAACCCATTACATCCGGACATGATTTCGAGAAAAAATGTGTGGTTAACTGTGAATAAAGGTATGCGGGATCGAACGGACCGGATGAAACTCCGGCATTTCCTCAAGAGGACGCTGATCTGCCTGGCAGTCGAGCAATCAAGGCGCGACCTAACTATACAGACTTAGGTATGATTTGAATCTTTGGATTATTACGCGTTACTGCTGTCAATACGCGAGAGGGGGTGCTGACGTAATGTGATAGACCTTATTAAATATGATTCGCCATACCTTGGACCGCGAATCCAACTGATGTTACAACAACTCGAATTTAAGCTATCGCTCGAAAAGAAGTACAGAGAGGGTATTGAGAAGTTGGTCAGACTTTACGAAATCGAAGGCGACCGTCGCAATAAGGCGCAAGCAGAGAATCAGAAAATAGAGAGCTATCAGAAAATGCATCTTTTGAAACTGGCACTTAAAAGATATCAAGATATGCATATAGACTTAGATGATGACTTACAGGGTAATTTCACTGCTAGCGTTTGGGATTTGGGCACGTGCTGATACTGGAAGTAGATAATTCGGGTCTCAACCATCCGAATATTAGAACTGGATTAAGCGGCAGACTCCGGATTACAATTGTTGCTATTGAGGCCGTCGATCATGCTGCCACTCAGCGCAATAAAGCCCCTGAAACCTCAGTAATGATCAAGGCGGACGATCAAGCTAAAGTGAGATCCAGACCGTCGCGCAACGACAAATGGAACGAATCATATGATCTTGAATTGGATAAGGCGAACGAAGTAGAAGTCACAGTTTATGATCGATCTGGTGATCACGATGTGCCTATAGGAATCATGTGGATGCGTATCGCAGACATTGCTGAAGAATTGCGGCGGAAAAAAGTTGAACTGGAGCTACCTAATCGTGAATGGGTCCCGGCGGATCAGACGCAATCCGACAGAGATGCCAATCCTCCAACATTAATAGGGCCCGTTATTTCCAACCCGTTAGCATCCACGCAGTCAGGAGGCGCACCTGCAGTTAGCCCCACCAGCGGCCAACCGGGAATTGAGTCCGAGCCGGAACTGTACGTGGATTCTTGGTTCGTTCTCGAACCGACAGGAAGGATTCGAATCAGAGTCAGTTTCATCAAGCACAACGTCAAAAAGAGACCACTAGAACTGGGCAGGCTTGGCCGCCAGGGTGCCATACGACAGCGTAAAGAGGAAGTTCACGAGATGTACGGTCATAAGTTCGTGCAACAGCAGTTCTACAATGTAATGAGATGCGCATTCTGTGGCGAATTTTTAAAGTACTCCGTTGGTTATCAATGCGAGGACTGCAAGTACACTTGCCACAAGAAATGCTATGCCAAAGTTGTCACGAAGTGTATCTCTAAATCAAGTGCTGACACAGACCCGGACGAGGAAAAAATCAATCACAGGATCCCGCACAGATTCGAACCTATTACAAATATCAGTGCGAATTGGTGTTGTCACTGCGGCTACATGTTGCCGCTTTTGAAAAAGAGCGCGAGAAAGTGTACAGGTGAGTTGGGTTGCAATTGGCTCCTTTTAGAATTGTGATAGCTAAGATTTGCAGAATGTGGTCTGACGTGCCACGCTGATTGCGTGCACCTGGTGCCCGACTTCTGCGGGATGTCTATGGAGACTGCGAATACGATCCTGATGGCGCTTAGGAACCAGAAGCCTACGGTTGGCAAAGTAGATCTGAGTCATCCTCCGCCAATGAATCGACCAGATTTAGTGTCTAGGCTGAAACCGACACCTTCTATGCAGTCGTCGTCACCGCAGAGCTACACGAGCTCCACACCATCTATTCAAACTTCTCTCCCTCAAGAGCCTGCATCCGCTCAGACTTCCCGAACGAGTTCCAGTGCCTCGAGTCCGGCAGCTGCTGCCGCCGCTGCCGCGGCTATGGGAAAGATTTCACAGCCGCCTCAGAGTGATCCGTATCGACAAGCAAAAGCAGCGCAGCAGCGAGCTTATCCGCCAGCCCCTTCTAGTTATAACGAATATTCTGATTATCCGCAGCAAGGATCACCACTCGACCTTCCCGTTTCTCCATTACAACCTGCGGCTGGTGCGGAACGGGTGTATAACACGGCTACATTGTCACCTCAGCAGCTTCTCCAAGAACAGCAGAGGATGAGCTACATTGGATCCGCTAACGTTGAAGCCAAGCCTGCGCAGCGAGTCCCTCGAAAGCCACTGGAACCGGGTGCTGCTGTGAACAAATTGGTTGCAGCGCCGATACCGATCCCGCAGTCGCTAGTTTCGAGGAAGAAGATCGGCTTGGACGACTTCAATTTCCTTGCCGTGCTCGGAAAAGGCAACTTCGGTAAGGTCATGCTCGCAGAGGCGAAACAGAGTAAGAACCTGTATGCTATCAAGGTTTTGAAGAAGGAGTATATCTTGGAGAACGATGAAGTAGAGAACACGAGGTCTGAGAAGCGCGTATTTTTGGTTGCCAATCAGGAGCGTCACCCATTTTTGTTGAATCTGCATTCGTGTTTCCAGACCGAAACTAGAGTTTACTTCGTTATGGAGTATATAAGCGGTGGCGACTTGATGTGGCACATTCAGAAGGAGCAATTCTCAACTTCGCGAGCCCAGTTTTATGCGGCTGAAATTTGCTTAGGTTTGAAGTATTTCCACGATTGTGGTGTTATATATCGGGACTTGAAATTGGACAACATCCTGCTTACATTGGATGGCCACGTGAAGATTGCGGATTATGGTCTGTGCAAAGAGAATATGTGGCATGGTAACACGACTGGTACATTCTGCGGCACTCCTGAACTTATGGCCCCGGAGATTTTGCAGGATCAGAAATACGGCATGGCGGTTGACTGGTGGGCATTTGGTGTGTTGATATACCAGATGATCCTCGGCCAGTCACCATTTCGTGGAGATGACGAGCAAGAAATTTTCGGTGCGATTCTTAGAGACGAGCCGCTGTACCCGATCCATATGGCCCGTAATTCGGTTTCAATTCTGCAGCAGCTTCTAACTCGCGACCCGCGACAACGACTGGGTGCAGGCCCGAACGACGCCAAGGACGTTATGACGCATCCATACTTCTCCAACATCAATTGGAGCGATATTTACCACAAGCGAGTGCAACCGCCATATATGCCGACGGTTGATTCGCCCACGGACACGCGCAACTTTGACCAAGAATTCACTCGCGAGGTTCCTGTTTTGACTCCTGTGAAGACGATACTGACTAAGGCCGACCAGGAACAGTTCAGGGGATTCTCGTACATGCGTTCTGATCCCTTGTAGATATGTCGTGAGGACAATGAGAGAGTGATAGAATTATATAAGAGTTGTTCATGAGGGTTGGTGTTCTTACGACTGGTTTATACGATCTTTATATATAAATTATTGACATTGTCTTACGGCTTGGTTTATGGGATCTTACTTGCGCAGTACCGTGTATTCGACAGGGGCGGCGCTTAGCATAGCGTGCTATATATTGCTTGCATGCATGCATACATGTCTAGTGTGATCTTCCAGTGGCGTTAACATGTTTAAATTTCTTTATTCCGTTCCCGTTCCTTTTGTGTAGTTATACTGTATTTATTTATTATGGCTATGTCGTAATTATGATAGGCGACTGACGAATATTTAAGCACGACTACGTATTTGCAAAAAAATATTTTTTGCTGATGTGAAAAAAAAAAGGAGGACATACGATAATTGACCCTGGTTAAGACCCACCGAGACATTAATTATTAAAAGACGATCCGACAAATTGTACGAGGGGGGGGGGGAATGCATTACGAGTGAACACAAGGTGTGAGACGTTCTTGATCGAGGAAGCGTAACTGCCTATCAGACAGTCATCAGACACAGTACAGCCTCGCTGATGATCGTGGAGAAAGACAAAGCCTGCGACAAATTTCAACCATACGGCTCAGCGACCGAGACAAAGCAAGGTAGGAAACAAAGAACCAAGGCAACGGCCAGGCCAGCCCTGCGGCTAATATATTTAGTCTATTCGACAGCAGTGTCATGGGTGTTACATGGGCCCTTTCTATATAGCTTGGTCTTTTAATAAAGTGCCTGGTTAAATGGTTAAGCATTGCATTTATATTACTACTGATTGCAGATGTCAATCAGGGTCAAATGGAATGGGGTAGACGGGCGTGGGCCACAATTGACGGATTTTCGATCCAGTGCAACGGTAAACACATGTGGTCTGTCTGAGGTTGATATTATTTTTAAATTTTAATGCGTAGCATATAGACGAACTTATCGGGTATGGCAAAGGTGACCAAGTAAGTGCCTTTAAGGTTACAGACCAAGGCAATCGATGTCCGCCGCGGCTATTCACAAGTCCTCGGTGTGTTTACATCATATTCATAGAATAAAGAATAAAAGTCTTGTTTTATTCATGAATATTGTGGGTAAAAATCCTTTGAATTGTGCCGACAGTCATCAGATCTATATATCTCGCAGGCAATACCAGACCTTCGAAATGGCAAAGAGCATATATCGGCCCTTTTATTTTTCCAACTGTACAATTGCCGCACTTTTATCGTAGCATGTCAAAAAGACATCTCACTGTCGCTTCTTTTCTGCCAAAATCTGACCTG
Source organism: Lipomyces yarrowii (assembly GCA_030407185.1). NCBI lineage: Eukaryota > Fungi > Ascomycota > Lipomycetes > Lipomycetales > Lipomycetaceae > Lipomyces > Lipomyces yarrowii. The sequence continues at coordinate 12,742 of JANJPG010000212.1, forward strand.
ATCCTGGTCTCTTACCTTGACGAATATACTCCGCAGCTAAATGCATATCGGCTCCTTTCAAATGCTATAGAGCAAAAATAACTTGGAATTTTTTAAACTGCCGGCTTCTCGTACAATTGATAAGAGCCATAGAAGATAAAGCTGGGAAGCCGGCTTAACTATTGCGGGCCCTCGAATGCAAGGGCAGAAACTGACTCAGAAAGCTGTGCAAAAAGTAGTCGGTGTTTAGGCTGACTAACAGTGAGTTCAACTTATAGCGCTTTGAGGCACGGAACACTGAGTTTTGCACACTTGCTAACTGCTGCACATGTAGTGGCGAGTAGCAAGGATTATATCGGCAGCGAGCTGGTTAACAAAGGCACGGGCCGTTTTCTGTCTGCACCTTACTTAGATCGAGGCGCGCGCAAGTCTGTTTGAGTTTAAGACAGTTCCAGGGCCAGTTGACCTGCCGCCATTGGTTTTCCATTGCCAGCCAGGATACAGACGGTAGGCAAAGCCTGGGGGGTTTGTCTGCGTGCGAGAGTGGCCGCAAGAATCTCAGTCCCGCCCATGTCGCACAAGTGTCGTACAAGATCCCAAATGCCCGGGTTGGTCTGCATATGCGAGGGTACGCGAAAAGCGCGCCAAAAACGGTACCTGTCGGGAGATCCCGGTGCACGGATGCCGAGTACGCTGCCCCGAGCGAGACGTTCGACAGCCTCACAAAGACCAAACTCACACGTCAAGTGCTCTCGGCGCCCGGCAGTTGGCAATTAACGAAAATTTGCCTTAGGCTATAGAACAAACCAAGACGATCAAACAAACATGCTGGGGCAGATG
>JANJPG010000213.1:0-13582 GCA_030407185.1 Lipomyces yarrowii
CGCTCTCCGGGACAAGCAAATACAGAATAACAAGCTAAAGGGTGGTTACCGACAAAATGCAATGTTCGATCGCGCTGACAGACGATCACTGCCAATCGACGTTGACGAAGTCAAGCAGAAAGTGAACAACGACAGTATTGAAGATGAAGAAACGGACGACGTCGATGACAGGCCACAAGCGGCAAAAGCTACATCTGGCAGATACGTCTTATCCACTGAAATCCGTAATCACCTCCGTCGACTGTTCCGAAAAGAGAAGAACATTGTTCAACTCATCTTCCAGTCCAAGGCAACTTCTGATTTTGTTACTGCCGATATGTTCTTCATCCAGTACCTTGCTGTACCCCCGACCAAGTTCCGCCCTCCGTCTAAGGTCGGCGGTGAGACGCATGAGGCTGTTCAAAACGAGCTCCTGTCGCGTGTTCTTCAGTCAGCCTTGCGTATCCGTGATCTGAACGAGCGCATGAACGAACTCAAGCACGATAAGATGACCGACAATAGTGTGGAGGCTCGGCAGATCCTGAGTCAGTTGATGAATACTTTTGTCACCATCCAGAACGACGTCAATGCTTTTATTGATAGCTCCAAGTCAGCGACTGCAATGGGGGCATCTAGGATACCGCCTCCTGGGATTAAGCAATTGCTCGAGAAGAAAGAGGGCCTGTTCCGAAAACATATGATGGGCAAGCGCGTTAATTACGCCGCCAGATCGGTCATATCTCCGGATCCGAACATCGAGACCAACGAAATAGGTATTCCTCCGGTTTTTGCGGTCAAGCTGACCTATCCGGAACCAGTTACTCCATATAACCTCCAGGAAATGCGAAAGGCTGTTATCAACGGTCCAACCGTTTGGCCCGGTGCTACCCATATCGAAAATGAGGACGGGACTCTTATTGCTCTTCACACCATGACGACCGAGCAAAGAACAGCACTGGCAAACCAGCTTCTGACTCCATCTTTTGGTGCTGCTGTTACAAACAAGAAGGTATACCGTCACATTCGCAATCAGGATGTAGTCGTTATGAACAGACAGCCAACTCTTCACAAAGCTTCAATGATGGGTCACAAAGTTAAAGTCCTACAAGGCGAGAAAACGTTGCGACTGCATTATGCCAACACAAATGCTTACAACGCCGATTTCGACGGTGACGAAATGAATTTGCATTTCCCGCAGAACGAAAACGCCCGTGCGGAAACCATGATGCTGGCCAATACGGATTCGCAGTACCTTGTTCCCACTTCGGGAAAGCCTCTCCGTGGTTTGGTGCAGGATCACGTTGTAACTGGTATGTGGATGACAAGCAACAATACCATGTTTACCCGGGAACAGTACCACCAGCTTGTCTATGGCACTATCCGACCCGAAGATGGCCACACCACCACAAATAAAGTCCTTACTGTGCCGCCTGCCATTATCAAGCCAATTCCAATGTGGACTGGCAAACAAGTTATTTCAACCGTGCTTCTCAACATCAAGCCACTCGATCGACCTGGTTTGAATTTGATCTCGAAGAACAAGGTCGACAACAAGTATTGGGGTGAAGGTTCACAAGAGAACACTGTCCTGTTCATGAACGGCAATCTCTTGTGTGGTATCCTGGACAAGTCTCAATTTGGTGCATCGGAGTTTGGTTTTGTGCACTCTGTTCATGAGATTTACGGTCCCCATGTTGCCGGCAAACTTCTCAGTGTCCTGGGACGGTTGTTCACAAAATACGTACAGTCTCGAGGATTTACTTGCGGTATGGACGATTTGCGATTAACCCAGGAGGGGAATGAATGGCGTAGCGATATTCTGGCATCAGCGAAGGATGTTGCGACCAAGGCAGCACTTGAGGTCGTAAACCTTCCAGCAGAAACGAAGGAGAGCAATCCGGAATTACGACGACGATTAGAGGAAGTCCTTCGACATAACGAGAAACTTGCTGTAATGGATGCGGTCGTGCAAAAGCACGTCAACGCTGTAACATCGGAAGTTGTTGCAAAATGTATCCCCGACGGTACACTCAAGGCGTTCCCGAAGAATTCGTTCATGTCTATGGTTTTATCTGGTGCGAAGGGTTCGAACGTCAATTTATCGCAGATCATGTGCATGCTGGGCCAGCAGGCACTTGAAGGACGACGAGTGCCCGTGATGATCAGCGGTAAGTCCTTACCTTCGTTCAAGGCATTTGATACGTCGGCGAAATCTGGCGGTTACATTGCCAGCCGATTCTTTTCGGGAGTGAAACCTCAGGAGTTTTATTTCCATTGTATGGCGGGGCGAGAGGGTCTTATTGATACGGCTGTGAAGACAAGTCGATCTGGGTATCTCCAACGGTGCCTGATCAAGCAGCTCGAAGGGGTGCAAACTCAGTATGACAATACCGTCCGCGACAGTGATGGTTCACTTGTGCAGTTCTTATACGGTGGTGATGCGATCGAAGTTATTCAGGAGAGTCATTTGATGAATTTCGATTTCTGCGCGCAAAACTTCCATTCGCTACTGCAGAAGTATCCCGCCCAAGAGGTTGCGGGAATGGTTGATGAAACGTCGGCGTCTTCGTATTCTAAGAAGGTGCGCAAGAATGCCGCGAAAGAAGCAGACCTACCGCACTATCTAAAAACAAATAAATACGATCCTACTATTACGAAGTATTCGCCAAGCACACATTTGGGTAGCGTTTCAGAAGTGTTCCAGCAGAAGCTTGACGAGGTAAGTTTTTCACGGTTTTATGTGGGAAGAACAAAGTATTGACATGTGTCAGTATACGGCAGCACGGAAGGACACGATATTCAGCAAGCACTCCGAGAGCGGAATCACTGAGAAGATGTTCAAGGCATTGATGCAGCTTAAGTACATGCACTCGCTCGTTCAACCCGGTGAAGCTGTTGGTATTCTCGCGAGTCAATCGATTGGCGAGCCGTCAACGCAAATGACATTAAATACTTTTCATTTCGCTGGACATGGTGCGGCGAATGTTACACTTGGAATTCCGCGTATGCGGGAGATTGTCATGACTGCTAGTCTAAATATTAAGACGCCACAAATGAGACTGCCGGTGCTGGATGACGTGTCTGATGACCAGGCGGATGATTTCTGTAAGAGTGTTGCGAGGGTCGTGATTTCTGAATTGATTGACGAGATTGTTGTCACGGAGCGCACTGGTGTCACTCCAGACGGCGAGACAACTGCGCGGGCGTATACTGTCCGCGTAAAGTTCTACCCGCGCGAGGAGTACGAAAGTGAGTACGACATCACACAAGCTGCACTCGAACATGCGGTTGTCGTCAAGTTACTGTCCAAGTTGACTTCCACTATCTCGAAGGAGCTTAAGCGACAGAAGAAGGTATCATCGTCCGGATCCGATGCTACGCCGCAGATCGGAAAGGCTGTTCGACAGAGTGCCGATGAGGTACTGACGGAGAAGGTCAGTGAGGGCAAGAAGAAGAAGGACGACGAATCAGATGACGAGGATGAGGACGACGATGGTGATGCTACAGCTGAGAAACGCAAGACTCGAACTAAAGAGGTATCCTCGTATGAGGATCCTGATGATGAGGATAATGAAGTTATTAAAAGCTTGGGCAAGACCGACGACGATGATGAAGACGATGAAGAGATGGAAGTCGAGAAGGCTGCTGAGGATGGTGACGATGATATCGAGGACGTTGCGGTGACGGATCTTCGGCGCCCCTTGTCCAAGCGTGCTATTGAACGGCAGCAGGAGGTCGTCGGCCTGTATCCCAATGTCACTCGGTTTGACTTTGACGATGAGCTTGGCGAATGGTGTGACTTTGAGTTGCAATATCCGTCCGATAATCACAAGTTGCTAGTTATCAACATCATCGAATCGGTCTGCAGAGCCCTCGTTGTTCGCGAAATTCCGCGCATTGGCAGATGTCTGCGTGCCCAACCAGCAAAGGGTTCAAGCCAGCGAAGCTTAGTGACTGAAGGTGTCAACTTCCAGGCCTTGTGGGACCACGAGGACTTCATTGATGTCAACGGCATAACATCCAACAATATCGCAGCCGTTCTCGAGACATATGGTGTCGAAGCCGCACGTAACACTATCGTGATTGAAATTGCAAATGTGTTCGAACCGTATGGTATCAAAGTCAATGCGCGTCATCTTGAGCTCATCGCGGATATGATGACCCGAGACGGTGGTTACTTGGCGTTCAATCGGCACGGTGTCGAAGCCAGCGCGTCGCCATTTTTGAAGATGAGTTTTGAGACGACTTTCAATTTTCTGAAACAGGCCGTGCTGAATGGGGACATGGATGACTTGGATAGTCCAAGCGCGCGGCTTGTTGTTGGCAAATTGTCCAAAGTGGGAACGGGATCGTTCGATGTTCTTACAAAGCTAAATTGGTGATTTGCATTCGCTTAGATAGATATTATGACTGTGATTGTGTAATTTTACTGTATTCTGGAGTAAATTGTGCATTTTTGGGGAGTGAAAAAGTTATTTAATTCCTTTAGTGTATTTTTTTTTTTTTTTTTGGACTACGTTTGCTAAAAATTGAATATTTTTGAATGAATGAAGCCGCAGGGTTTTGACTCGGTGAGGAAACGTGATCAGAATCTCCAGAATACGAGATGCTAACACGAGTCTGGCTATGCTGTAGAAAATAGTAAGAATCAGCACGGGAACTATTAATATCCAGGCCAGTTATCTTTATCCGTATCCATTATGCGCATGCGTGGTACCTGATATGGCTCATGTGATCTTAAATCGATGCTGTCCGGCGGTCCGGTGGAGCTCTGGACTTCAGGGACTGGTACGAGGCCCTCGGGAGCCGGAGACCTCGCTGGTGACTTATCTCGTCGATTCATGGTTGATAGCTAATTATATTTATGGACATGACTAATCCCTTGCACTAAGTTACCAGCCTAGTCACTAATTGTCCACCCGTATTCGTATTCGTATCCACGACGTATATCCCACCCAGCACAAATTATGCCAATTAACAGGGCCATCCACTTTGCCCTCATGATAATGCCACATCTTTCTTTTTCGCTCGCTTTGCTCGGGTCTACAAGCAGTCCCCGGATTTAATGGTTGGTCAGGGTCAGGGAAGGGATGGTGCGGCGCCGGGCGGTGGGTCTAGACCGTTGCGCGTGTGTCACGATGCAGGATTTTATCTGATGATCGCGATACGCCCGCCTGCACGTGTGGCCGAGTGCAGCGTCGCTTCTGCCACTATTACCAACTTCCTCGTTGGAGCTAAGTCCGGGCAGTTTTTAAGCTCACCATCTAGATCCGCCGCCTTACGAAAGACTTAGACCGCCGCAGTCGTGTTTTTTGCAATTTTGCACTCGGCTACTACTCCCATCGGGCTCTGTGCCTCAGGCAAATGAGATCATCCCAATGCGACCGTCCTCCACTACGCTAGATTTCTTGCTATCCTTTTCGTTTCTATCAGATTTCTGACTCGCGTCTTGTGCGCCACTCCTCCTCGAAACCGCATCCTTTGATCCTGATACATTGGCGGCCATATGTCAGAATCTTACCCAATAATGTCCAGTTCGGCCGTCGTCGTCGGCGCCTCTGCTGCCACAAGCAGTGGTTCCTCGGCGGGTTCTTCAAGTGACTTTGTATGTTTGCAGTGCATTTCTTCACCCTTTGGACGCAATTGGTCCTCCTCGCGTGCCGTTGCTAACAGCTGTCGCAGGTCAAAAAGTTATTCAAGTATGCACGCGATACGCTTGTCCACGTCCGCCTACAACTAACCACTCTTTTGCAGGATGCTCGAAGATCCATCGTACCGTGACATCGTCCGCTGGAGTGATGCCGGTGATAGTTTCGTTGTCATCGAGGTGAGTCGCGCAGTTTTTCCAATTTTCTTTGCAGAACCAGGGGGTGGGCTAATCTTTTCTAGACCAACGAATTCACAAAGAGCATACTGCCCCGACACTTCAAGCACAGCAACTTTGCCAGCTTCGTTCGGCAACTGAACAAGTACGATTTCCACAAAGTCAGGACTACTGATGAAGGCGGTGTCTGCCCTTACGGGGATACCGTAAGTGTGCAAATTTAATTTATGTTCGAAGAATATGGATACTAACGGGCCAAAGGCGTGGGAATTCAAGCATCCGGATTTTCAGTTGCACAATAAGACCCAGCTGGACAATATCAAACGAAAAGCTCCGGCACCGCGGAGGACACAGCAGGCTGAGGAAGGCAGCTCGGAGCTCGTCAGCAAACTGGAAAGCGAGATCGAGTACTTTAAATCCACACAGGCATTGCTAACAAAACATATCGAGACATTGACTATGAATTACGAGAATACACTAAACAGCATGATCACGATGCAACGGTCGAACGAAGCAAGAGATGAGCTCATACGAAGCCTGCTTACTTACTTGCAAGCTATGCCCGCACAAGCGAGCACTCCTCAGAGTCGGTACCAGGGTGCGCCCGACGTGGATTTCAACCGTTCTGCAGCCATGATGGGCCGGCAAGATGATTTTCAGAATATGAGGGTACACCGAGAAGAACCGAATCTAGACTATCTTAATGAGCTGGCCAAACGAGTGCAAGTAGTCTGCTCGTCGACATCATCCCAGTTGTACATGCAGCAGCAACAGTTTCTGAAGGAAGACCGGCCGCGGAAACTGGCCGAGCATATGCCTCAGTCACAGTCGGAAGCGACGAGCGCGTCTGGAAATGACAACATGGCTGATCACGATTCATTGATGGATATCGACAAGAGCACGCGTTTGGATTATAGCCGATCGTCCAAATCGCCTTCTGCGCCGACATATACTCACAATTGGGCAGTTCCACCAAAGGTACTGTTGGTTGAGGACGACGCCACCAGTCGTCGTGTCAGTAGCAAATTCCTGCAGATCTTTGGATGTGAGGTCGATGTTGCCGTCGACGGGCTCGCGGCTGTCAACAAAATGAATATGTCAAAGTATGACATTGTGCTAATGGATATCGTTATGCCAAACCTTGATGGCGTCAGCGCGTCGTCACTCATACGGCAGTTTGATCCTCTTACCCCGATAATTGCCATGACGGGAAATGTCTCTGGTAACGATGTTATCGCCTATTATTCACATGGCATGAACGATATCCTTGCCAAACCATTTACAAAGGAGAATTTGCTCGATATTCTTGATAAACATCTGATACATTTGAAAGAGATCAAGGAGATTTAGGTTTGCTTGTTTACGACCTCCGGGCAGACTTTTGTCGTCTTGCCGGTCCGATGGCAAAGGATTAGCACTACATACGTTTTAATACCATAAAGTCTAGAATAATGATAGAATGCGCAGGATGACGCTACGGAACCGGCATTGTGGTCATTAATCTCTTTGGTTATAACTGGTCTTGGTCTTTCAAATGACGACGGATCGAGATCTACGTTTCCATCGGCATTTTCTGCGACGGTTTGCCGCCTTTAACGTTTTTTTGGGTATCTAGAGGTTTGGGATTTTGGGATTTAGCTTTTGTACGAATATCTCACGCATGGGAAGTTTCGAGGGTCGTGTACATGTGGTGTTTGCTATGTTAATACGGTTTAAATAAAAGTTTCACGGGTGTTGTTGTATTTTGTTGGATTAGCCCTTGTTGGATTAGCCCTTGTTGGATGTACTGAGATGTATGTTTGTTCTTTGGTATGTCGTCTGTACAGTATTTTCCGTCTTATTTATCACGACAATATGAAACTAATAATGTACCTATTATGATCGTTTCAAAAGACTGGCCCAGAATGTTTGAGTTATATCCGGAATGCAATTTGATTGTTGCTCGTTTATTACATTCACAAACTAACTTATATGTTGTTCGCGATTTTTAGATTTTACAGTAGTTATCCTTCTCAGTGAATAGCATATTTATGCTTATGATACTATGGATGGTGTGCCGAGGATGAGGTTGCCGTTTAGCTGTCACGGCGGGGCACAGATATTTTGCAAGTCTTGGAATGACGCTAGATCTATCGAAAATAGTTCACTTTGCTCATGCACCATTCCGCTCAGTACGCAGATCCAGCAGCTACATTTAGCAGCAGGTTTGTTGACGGATCTCTGCCATTGCAATTCGTGAGGGCTCAATTTCAGCAACCCCGGAAAAATTAATCAGAACGGAATAATATATATTTATATTATAATTATGCATTAAACCCAATACCATACGTGTTTGTACTCTGTAACAAAAGCAGAAGCAAAGAAATCCTTCTCCCCAAAATATTTGCCACCGTTATCCCCATATCCCAGGTATACTTTGAAAAAGTTCATAAATCATATTTCTCATGCCATCGCTAGAGAACGCCTTTACTACTGAACGCGCAAGAACTCAAAAAATATGTAGAATACTGCAAACCGGAATATACCTATCGATAAAACCAAAGCATAAAGCTATCACGATCCAACTTTGTCGTTCACCATCGATGTGCCGCCAGCCGTGTTCAGTTCGACAAATGCGTATTACAGGCGCCGCCTACCTCGGTTTGTCCGGCTGTGACTGCTGCTAGCTCAGATGAGACGGTCTACGAAAATTTAGTTTGTCATCTCCCTTCAGCGTGTTCTTCCCGCAGCTCAGAAAATCTACTTCAACATCTCCTCCTTGCAAAATTTCCTGCATCGACGAGTCAAATCACGTCGGTTTGCGAACTGACTTCATTCGCAATAGGCGATAATATATCTTTCTGTCCCAGTTTGATCGTCAAAAACTTGAGTGCAGACACTAAAAACGTCAGGTTCCGAGCTCCGAGCAAGTAACTCCCATATCTCCGGAATGTCCACCGTCCAAGAGAACACAGACAAGAGATCGGATTCGTCGACCGAGACTGGGTTGCCTTCGATCGTGACGGTCGTCCCTCCTTGACCATTGCCCAGCTTGTTCTGACTGTGGGCCTCCGTTTTAGTCCCACTTTCAGCGGCCTCCCGCTGGAATCGAGACTCTCTTTCTGCCTCACGCCAACCTTGGTCTAGGACGTCTCTCGGACTGTCACCGATAAAATGATTCCAAATCGTACTAATCATTCTATTCTTTTCATCCAGTCCAGATAATTTGGCAACCGTGGGATATCCCGAAAGGGTAACAGAACCCTTCACCGGCATATTTCGAACAGTAAACTCCCCAACCGGCATATCAAGCACCACGTCAATAGCTCCCTTCACGTCAACGTCGGCCTCGCCCGCGAAGAACAGCCTCTGCGCAAGTTTCTTGAACACCGCCTGATCGGTGATCTCGATCGGCACATCTGAAATTTCGGCTACAACCTGAATATATCCCTCCGGCGTGTTAAAACTCTTAGCCGGTGTCCACTCTGAAATCACAAGAACACCGAATTTATCGCCCTGATAGAACATGTCGGACCATCCTCGGAGCTTGTCAATCGAAATTGAGAAATCCAGTTCTTTAGGCAATTCGATAACAGCATTCACAAGTGCCGAAATATGTGGCAATGCGGGCCCATCACCTCGAGGTGGCATCGTAATCTTGACACGACTCAAACCGAATGATTTTACCATCTTATCTGTGCCGCCATCCTCGCCTTTACGACCCGGCACAGGAACCGGAATAGAGACTACCTCGAAAAGTTGAGCGACCCACGGTGGAAAGTCTGGAATTTTCTGGGACGGCTTGCCCCGCACATACACCGTGATCGGCTCACCGGCGAGATACTGCCGCAGATATCGGTCTATCGATGATGAATCAGATTCATCTTGGGGGCAAGGTTTGGTGAATGGGCGCGGAATGCTAGCAATCTGCGACGTAACCTTCAAATCAACAAGATCTTTTGGACGGACAAGAAGCGATTCAGAATGCGCTGCCGCAAGAGGGATAATTTGTCTCGGCTCACATGCCCCAGCTTCGACGATCCAGTCGAGACCGGGAAGGTTGACATGCACAGGGTATGGATTACGGGCACTTGCAGCGACTCGAATCTGGAGGCCCTGTTTATCGGGCACTTCCGAAAATTTGAACTCGGAAACGGAGAACGGAATAGAACCTCCAATCGCTTCTGCAATATCAGAATGTCAGCTTGGCCCAAACCACTCGACCAACGCCATTACTGACGAGCTCGTACAATGCAGCTTCATGCGATGCTATGCAAGTAGAATAGCAGAAGAGATACTCACCTTGCAACTTGACATCATGCGAAACATGGTGTGTTCCAAGCGGCAAAATACCCGATCGGAGCGGCATGTCCACGTCTCCTCGGAATACCGCATTCTGCAACTTCCCCAGTAAGTATTCCTGCACTAATTTTGCAATCTCTTCTGCCGACGCGACATCCTCAACGGTACTGATAAAGTCGATCGGCGTGACATGGTTGTCTCTGATATCGACGACGATATTGGGTACCGTCGCACGACCGACGACATGGCGTTTACCATCCTCGCCCACGTGCGAGATGAACAAGTAGGTATCCTCGATCTCAGCCTTGCGCATAATCGTCGTTGCAATACGCCCAAAAATGCGCGTCAGCTTGTCCTCTACGCGCGATGAATCGAACGACACTTCACCAACGACATGAGCCTGTAGCCCGTCCGATGATAAGTTTTCGACGGACACGGATGAAACGTTGAGGTTAAGCGCCTGCTTGGCATACAACTCTGGTGCCTTTACTTTGACGAGATGGCTGGTCAAAAGAGAAGTACATATGCACAGCGCGATAAGGGCGGAGATGATGACCGGCCATTTAATGCATGACAATGCACGCCGAATAAACGGACGCTTCCGTGCATACCTCTGTTGGAAGTATGATTCGTTGATGTCTTCGTCGTAGTATCCGGGGGAGTATGGTGTATGGACGAGGAGTGTAGAGGAATCTGTCGCTTTTGGTGACTCGTTTGCGTACGGCGGAGGCGAGTCGCGGGGTATGTCGATTAGTAGTGGCGTCCTGGAGCTGGAAGAGCGCTCCACATCCGCAGAACCGCGGGCCTCAGACGCCAGATACGTCATTTGTGTACGGGTCAACTATGCAGTGTACAGAATGACACTGAAACTGTATGGGTGGCGGGTGATGCAAATGAGAGGAAGAAAAAGTCAAGGGGGAATATCAAGTCGTTGAGCTGGACTGTTGCGAGAGCAGGAGCCTGTCACCTGCTTATTGCGTTTCCAAACATTTTACATAATCCCCAGATTAGCATTTGAGAGAAGTATTTCTGATTGATTTTGTTCTGGGTATGCTAATGCGAGCCTAGACCTAAACCTGTACCCAATGCTCTTCCAGTTTGGCAGCGTCTATATAGCCTGGTGACGTAGTCTGAACGAAAGCGCATCGACCACAAATATAAGCGAATGCAAAAATTACCAAATGTCCTCTTCCCAACTATGTACAATTGCATTTCCTTTGCACCACAACATAGCCCGCGAATTCAAGATGAAAGCCACGTCATCTTGTCCTTTGAAGCTATTAATAAAGACCAATATCTATGGTACTACGGATCATACTAAACTGGTTCGTCGAGGACAGGGCTTACGAGAAAGTTGGTCCATATTTGCCCCTAGGGACCTCTGCAGAACTGCACTAGGTGCCTGTTCCTTGCGCTTCCGTCGATTAGCTGATAATGAGATATTATCATGATCCGACGCGGTTTCGGCGGCACGCGGTCATGGTGATCGTTCCCATAGCAGGAGCTTTCAACCGCGACGCGCGTTCACCATAATAAATACCCTCAATGAAATCATTAAAACTGAATGACATAATTACGATGACCTGTGAAAATACTTTTGCCCTGCTGCTTGCTACTGGGGTTATTACTCACAACTCAGGGTTAGGTGATCAGATCAAGGACAATGATTTATGCCGCGTTTTTGCTCCGAGGACGACAAAACCAGGCATCGCACACAGTACCACAAAACATATTTTACAAGTCCTACCCGTGGTCAATTGCGGCCCTTCGGTCCCCGACACTCTCTTTGCCGAGTCTTCATCCGTAAGAAGTTTCGTAACCGGCACTACGTCCAAATTATTCACCCTCGTCAGACCACACTCGATTCCGTGATCCCGCGCCATGGCACAAGCACTGAAGACCTCGATTCGGGCACTATCTAGTAATTGCGCTCGCTTTTCCACCGCAGCTGTAGGATCTAAGCCAGCGTCAAAGGTCCGGCATCTACTTTCTATCGCAAGTCTAAGTCCGGGGGAATTGGGCTACCTCATAGACACAGCCGCACATTACAGACGCCTCATCAAGGAAGACTCATTTTCGACACCAAGTAATAAACTACCCTTATTGGGCCATACGATCGCACTATTGTTTTCCAAACGAAGCACACGCACTCGTGTCTCGTCCGAGGTTGCGATTAACTATTTTGGCGGACACCCCATGTTTCTCGGCAAGGAGGACATCCAATTAGGTGTTAACGAGTCTGCCTACGATACCTCTCGTGTGATCTCGTCCATGACGTCGGGCATAGTCGCGCGGGTCGGCCCACATTCTGACATTGTTGACTTGTCTGCGGCATCTTCGGTCCCTGTGATCAACGCATTGTGTGACACGTATCATCCGCTGCAGGCGATTGCCGACATCCTCACAATCAAGGAATCCTTCAAGAACTTACCGGGCCTGAAACTGGCATGGGTCGGCGACGCAAATAACGTGCTCAACGATCTTGCCACCGCATGTGCAATGACTGGCATTAACGTGTCTGTCGCCACCCCATCTGCGTATTCTGTCGACGGTAGTGTGTTTGCAAATATTCGGGAAACCGCGAGCGCCTCTGGGGTGACTATCGAGGTCGGCCACGATCCTCTCGCTGCGGTAAAGAACGCGGACGTAATTGTTACTGATACTTGGGTTTCCATGGGCCAAGAATCTGAGAAGAAACTGCGCCTCCAGCAATTCGCTGGGTTTCAGGTCACTGCGAAGATGGCAAGCAAAGGCGGCGCAAAGGATACGTGGAAGTTCATGCATTGCCTGCCCCGAAAACCGGAGGAGGTATCCGATGAGGTATTTTACTCTGACCGATCGCTTGTGTTTGATGAGGCCGAGAACAGGCTGTATGCGATGTTGGCCGCGCTGGAAGGATTTGTTATAAAACAATGAAAGTTGGAGTAGCAGTTCGATTATTCCTGTGTTTTCTTATGCGTTAGCTAGCCGCGTGCATCAGTTTGGCGGAATCATTGGATTTACTTTCACGATGTACATGTCAATTATTTTGTATAACAGATTCTGGCATACGACATAAATGTCGACGATTGTATTTATAGTGGAATATGATTTTGTTGCAGCATTCATTTCACAGCTAGCCCTGGCACACTCCTGGTTGTTACTGGCCGGTGATATTCAAACTATATCTACAAACTATTTAGAATGGCGGAAAGTTAGTCAATAGCACGTCGCTCTCGCGAAAAAGGTAAACGTCGTTCTCGAGTTAGGAATCAGTACGATCTAAATTTTGATGAAGACATCGTAATTGGTATCGTCGAACTTGGGCGCCAAAACTGGGACCAGGGGCACCCGTCGACGGGTTCGACGTCATTATGTGTCTGTGTAAAGCAAATTTCAAAACTTTCTCGCGTGCCAAATTCCACTGGAGGTGGCTTCGCATTTAACACTCTGCAGAGAACATAACTTTGGGACTTCGGGTACAGTTCGGGGCCACGATCCTAGAAATAACATTAATTG
>JANJPG010000214.1:0-13578 GCA_030407185.1 Lipomyces yarrowii
CCTTTACGGTCACGGTAGTCTCGGCGCCCTGAACTGAGATCGTGGCGTTGAGGACTTCTCGAGCGTCGCCTCCGTTTGTCAGTTCCGTTACGGGGGCTCTGCGTCGACGTAAGGCTAGCTGGCGATGCTTGATGCCTTGCAGTACCATATTTCGTCTCCGCGACATCGTTTTGACCATATGCGAAAGGATCGGCCTGGAAGTAACCGCTCGCGGGGACGCCCCGACCATGTTGGGCATTCAGAGGCACTAACTGCGGATAAGCCACAGGTAGACCGGCAAAAGTCACCGGTACAGACGTCGCCGTCGTCACCGTCGTGGCCGGTCCAGAACTGCCAGAACTTGCGGCTGCATCTGTCGCCGGATTCTCCTGGCCCTCCGCATCGACATCTAAAGTAACGGATTGATATGGTAGATTACCTTCTGGCTTTGGTGGTAAGAGCCGACAATAATCGAGCACGTAATTATTAAGCAGCGTGTTCTCCATTTCCAGACTCTCGATCCACTCGTGATGGCGTTTCTCAATATGTTTGCGAACGAAATCTTCGCCTTTGAAAAGCTTAGTGCATCCGGCAACTTTGCATCGGAACTTGCCTTCATCTTCTTGTTTGATATGAGCAGTAATTTCCGATTGCACTGTCTCGTCCAACGATCGTCCACCTAATTTCTTTAGGTCGCCGGAAGTCGGGTTGAGAAATAACGCAAACCGATCGGTCCACGACTTTATCCAGTTCTGAGCACGTATATCCGGGGTGCTATAGTTCCGCTTCGTGAGTTCATCCGCGTCTGGAGGAGGTGGCAACCGCCGAAGATGGCCGGCCGGGCATTTCTTGCTTAAGTCGCATATTGAATCGCAGCTGATGATGCAATAATAACAAAATGAGAAGACCTGACGAAGATAAAGGATCGTCAAATCGAGCTGCTTCCTGATGACTTCTTTTTCAAGCTTCGTGCCGTCATCGTCCTCGACAACCATACCTTCCTCCTCTTGTTCCTCCATCTCGGATATCTTATTGGCTGCCAATTGCTCGTTGTATTTTTTGGTCGCGATATCCTTGGCATAAGCCCGGATTTTGTCTATGGCTTCAAATTCTGACATGTCGAATTCTGACTCGTACTTCTTCGCTGCTTTGTAAGAATTCTCCAGGTCTTTCCTCAGGTACTCATCAGAGGACAAGTACGGATACAAATATTTTCTTTTCATGGGGCGAACCATGGCGTGGACACCTACGTGCATGATGAAATCACCCGCGGCATCGTCGTGAATACTTTGGCCTTCAAGCTGGTCGATACTTTTCTCCAAATCATTTTCAGACGAAAGCATAACCCATCCGATTCTATGGAACCGTTTAAGCGGATTCGCATCCGACAGGGACAGAAACTGGTAACCAGGAATATCCTTGACTAATTCGACTAGCTGCTTGCGAGATATATGCGGGGCAATCGTTTTGATGAGAAGAACCTTTTTGCCTTCGTCACCAGAAGTTGGCACGTGAGCGGATTCGTCGACAGCCATCTCATCGTTGTCGAGAATGTGTGCAGTGGGTTCGGCGTCATCGTCGCCTTCTTCTGTCTTAGTTACGTCCATGGATGCCGCTTTATCTTTGTCGTCGGATAAGTTTTTGGCGAAACTATGTAGTGGCAACTGAGCTGCACAGGGTGTTACCATTCATTCATGAGTTCAGGGAATATCACAAAGCAACTCACGTCTGTCGGATTCCAGGGTAAATTCATCAAATTTGCCAGCGTCGAGATCCTGCATAAATTCTTTGAAGCACAGTTTTCGATACTCGATAATACTCTTTGACGTCTCGTCGAGTATAGCCGGATCGTATTTCTCCATGAACCATTGCTCGTCTTTGTGTTGCGCCACAAATCCACGCGCCAACCGAGCGTACAAATCGTATTTGTATTCGTCGTATTTAGCTGCAAAATCATCTTTATTCGGCGCATCCGCACCAATTGGCTGTGTCTGCTTGTACCATTCGGAAAATTGGTGAAAGGGCACTTGGAAAGCGAGCTTGTGCGGATCTTGATATTTTGGCCGCGGATGTGAGTCGTCAGACTTTGGGGTCGAATAGTCAGTTGAGCCCATTGTACCGCGATAGCGATCTATTCGATGGCTCGGCGTGTAGTAGTCGCCATCACGGCCGAATCCGCGTGACGACGGTGCGTATCGGTCGATCTGTGGCGTGCGACTCATGGGTGAATTTGGCCTGAATGGTCCTGCGAGCGTTAGTACCAGGAACGACCACAAATTGTCAGTGTTAAAGAAGACAATGTATGAGCCGCAGAAAGAATCGCTTTGAGCGATGCTAATTGATCTGGCAGCCAGTGAAAAGACGCAAATCATTTCAGGTACTATTAACGCGTCTGTATAAATCGACGCAAGTAATGCAATTGCTGAATTGATAGCCCAGCAAAAATCATACTTAAATAGCAGATGCGATGGCGGGGTCACTTCAGTATTGGACGTTGCCAGAACAGTCGCTCGGAACGAGGAGCCCAGTGGGACTAAAACGACAAATGGCGAGAATAGGAGAAACTTAAGTCAACTGACCGTTAGAACGTAATATAGATCAATAGATCTTATTGGATGGATATGAGGCATAGAAATATGAGTTCATTGGTGTTAAGCAGCGCAAAATAAAATGTCGACGTTCTGGGAACTTAAAAGAGCCGATTGTAACTGTTAAGATGGTGATCAAACCACGGCACAATGGCATTAGCGCAGTCGAGCGTGCAGTGAACAAAAACCCCAGAATTAAGCTAACATGCGGTCGCTAACTCAACTAACTCAACTAACTTGAACAAAATCAAAGATTGGTTCGAGTCTTCTGTCAGATTATACTGTAAAGTGTTCTGGATATGATGATATGGTGCGCTACACTGTCTACATAAATTGCTGGTATAGCCATAAGGTTGTGAGTAACATCGATCGTCACAGCTCAATTATTAAGGAAGCTAGATGGACAGTATAAGTTATATGGCTTTACCATGCACAACACAGGAATGGCATGGATCTGAATTACTGAATTAGTCGTGCAGCGTTCATCATTTACTCAGTTTAGTCAATTACAGTAATTCAACATGCACAGAGTGACAGGAGTCCGTTATCCTTGATGTCGCCGATATCTCAAGAGTCCATGTAAATTGGACTTCGTTGCATCTGCACATGTTGTTGTCCTTTGCGTATATATTTAACTCTACCCTCTCTGCAAGATGTATTTGTACAGATCCAAACGTACTTCAATAATAATAATATAGCGCATGTTTTTGCAAGAATCGCGATGGGTCTGCTGCAAGTCAACCTATTGCTGCATGGTTGCGGCGCAAAGCAGTCAGAGGATCGCTCGATATGCCATGCCCTGAAGTGGAGTAGTAATGGCGCATCTGTGACGCGGTGATGAGCGATGTGCAGCTGCTGTACGGCCAAAGCAGAAAGTTTCCCAGGTTAACTAAGCGTTTTTTGACCTGAGCTGTCCAGCAAAAGTCAGTCCCAGGCTCGAGCCGCTCCACTTCACGATTTCTCTGCTCTCGGCTTCGCACGTCCAGACCAGTTGATAATTCGTTCCGTCGCAATTCGAAAACTAATCGCAATCGTCGTGCCTCTGGTATTGTCTGCCCGCCAGTTCCCTACCCGTTAGGAAGGGCCTTGCGATACTTATCATAACGATAATATCGTGTTCCTGAACCCCGCCGAGTCAGAATCATGTACGCGCAACACCAGCAGCAACAGCAGCGGCATTTCGCCCAGCCGCCGTCCGGTCTTTCTTACGCTACCAGCGGCCAGATCCAAGGTTTGCCAGCAATGCTCAATCAGAATGTTGCCTCTGTCACCCATGCTCAGCAATTTGCAACGGCTCTACACCAGCAGCAGCATCAACAGCAACAGCAACAGCAACAGCAGCGACAGCAGCACCCGCATCAGGGACATTTGCAGCACCCACAACACTCACAACATAGCCAAACTCACCACATGCAGCAACCACTGTCGCTCAATTTAATGGCCGAAGAAGAGGATGATGACTATGAAGAAGAGCTTAATCGTCATGAGCATGAAGCCGAACAGCTCTACAGTGCATCTCCTTCGTCCTCGCTCCCTTCACCGCTCCACGGTGGGCCCACGGCCATTAATCATACGGTCCAGTCTCATATCTCTGAATCACAAGTTCAACAGCAACCAGACGAGAGCGACCAGCCTTTGTACGTGAATGCAAAGCAATACCACCGGATTCTCAAGCGGCGTCTGGCCCGGGCTAAACTCGAGGAATCACTGAAAGTTAGCAAAGGTCGACGCCCATATCTACACGAGAGTCGGCACAAACATGCGATGCGGCGGCCACGCGGACAAGGTGGCAGATTCCTAACAGCGGCCGAAGTTGCCGAGAAAGAGCGAGAAGAACAGCGTCTGCGACAAGAACAAGCTCTATCTGCAGGCGAAGGTGATAGCTCTGCCAATGGATATCCTGCTGCGGTCGACAGCGGAAAAGACGTTCATCATGTGCTGAAGGACGAGACGAACGGATTTGTCCATGACGGGAATGCAGAGAGTGGGCTACGATTAAACCACCTAATGGAAGCTCCGCAGAGATCAGAGTGATGATGCCAGGATAAAAAAATTTTTGATTTCGATGTTTTTTGACTATCAATTAGCGGATGTGTGCGGTGTATGGGTTACTGTTATATTTTTTTTTTGTTTTGGTTTTGAATTCAGGTTACACTTGTATAGATAAAAAAATTGCGCTTTCCTTTGCTTAATTATGGTTACAGTTTGCTAATGTTTAAATCGTCTTAGTTTTCGTTATCTGTGTTAGGTTACGTAATTCATTCCAGCAGTTTGTATGTTATAGCTAGCGTTCTTCTTTCAGTTCAGTTCTTAGACAGTTGTACGACGTTGTCTTTGGTAACCAATTGGTCTATGTGGTGTGGTTATTTATATTAATCGAGTTCGTTCACTATATGTCATGCCGGTTTGCACTATATATACCGTCTTTAATATCTAACCATGAAATAATCGACTGACAAGTTGCTCGCCAATCCACTTCAAACAAGCGTGTTTGGAGGTATTCAGGTTGTAATCCCAACAAGGTTAGGGTATTCGGTTTCGGAAATCAATAAATTAAAAGCACGGCGAGCGGACACAATTTACTACTGACAAGCGAAGACAAAACGCAGCTGTCCGCCCTTGAGTGTAATCTACGGCATGAAATCTGATATATCATGAATCGTCTGGATATAGAGCTACCTTCTTGATCCCCTCGTGAGCATGTCCTCGACCGATCCCCTGGCCCAGATCCCTGCTCCTCCGGCGCTGCAAGCTCAGGAAGATCGACTACGGCTGATCGTCGAGACAATTCTTGAACTTGCGATTGGTGTACATGACTACGAATCGGTCGCGCAAAGCAAGGAAGCCGTGGTAGCGCGTGTCAATTTACTCACCTCGCAACTCTCCGATCTCGACCGCACGGCCAAAGAAAATGTTTCCGATGTGCTGTTGCCGCGGGAAATATTGCAATACATTGAAGACGGCCGGAACCCGAACGTGTACACTCGTGAATTCGTTGAATTGTTGGTTAAACAGAATCAGTTTGTCTACGGCAAAATGCGGGCAATGAGAGATTTCCGGGACGTACTGGCCGACCAGATCCGGGAAACATACCCGGAGTTGTCCAATGAGGTCTATTTGGTCTTGCAGAATACAGGACCGAGCTATCCACCAATTCTGACAGAAGATATTAAGACTGAGGAGCAAGTCAATGATGGCCCAGTATGAAATCAAGCTTTGAAGGAATTTATTATTATTGTTGTTTGTTTAGCCTCCCAATGTATATTCTATTCTATCTCTATGCTCTTTCTTGTACAATCTATGGACAGTAATGTACATCTAATCATCATTCGAAAAATTCTGAAACGGGCTTTCGTTCAGCTTTTTGCTCGTCATACTGCCAGCAAGTTTAACCTGATATCCACGAACCCTTGGTCCTCCACCAGGGGTGACGCCTTGCAATAGTGCAAAGTACCTGCCGCGAAATTCTGCCGCAATCTCGATGAATTTATCCTGTTTAATTGCATCCCGTATGGCCGACATAAATCGATTCACCGTGTGGATATTATGAATCTGGAGAAGCGTCCAGGCCAACATCTCCTTTGCCGATAATAAATGAGCCACATATGCGCGGTGATGATTCTTGCATGTGTAGCACTCGCATTCTTCGCTTAGAGCAGTCAAATCTGCGGCATATAACTCGGTTTCCCAAAGACTGATGCCAATATCAATTTTCTCGCCATTGTTCGCAACCGAATTCCCTCCAATCCTAAATGTGAAGGCTACACCGGCATCGGTCGTGGCAGTAATCCAATCGCCGCAAACCAAATCGTGGCCTCTTTCAATGGCCGCAAGTACATCATGGGGTCCGCTTTGGTACCCGAGATTTAGTCGCAGAACGTCATTGAATCCCGTCGGTAAACTGCCAAAATCTATTGTCCGCGACGACGACAACGACAACGACGTCTGCTGATCCTGCCCATTTGCGACTGGTTCATATGACTCGGGTATAAATGGCGACGACAGTTCCAAAGTATTTAGTCCATCCACGCCACGTTCGGCATGTCCATCAATAACACGCGTAGATTGCTCGACATTTAGAATCGAGTTTAGATACGGTGCTTGCTCCTCGACAGAAATACCCGGCAGTAGCGGGACTATGACCGCATTTTGGGCCGCCATCTTCTTCAATGTTGATGCGCTCCATTGCTCGTTTCGAGTGATCATCTTGCGGATCCTGTTCCCGCCGATGTGCTTCCACGGTTTATTTTCAGGCTTGGACGAGATCAACAGCGGCAGGTCCACAGGGGCGACAATAACCGTGTCCTCATCTTTCAACTGAGACATAAGAGTGAAATAATCGCTGATTGGTAACTGTCGAAAGCCATCGTTTGTCACTATAGATATGGTATTGTCCGAGTTGGGTTGCGACGTGGGAACCGGACATGACCGGCGCGCTGAGAGGAAAATTGGGATTTGATGATTTGGGTTAGGTGCGAGTAATGATATATATTCCCGAATCGTACTATTGGATTGCGCTATCGGCGACTTTAAAGCGTTTTTATCGACGACTAAGAGTTGAGCGTTGGCGTCAATATAATATTTGCAACTTTATAGCTCACAACACCCAAGACGACTTACAATCTTCAAGCGAAACAAAGACCGCAGGCACATCAACATGTTTCCGCGCATTATCGGGTGTTATATGCGGTATCGTTCCCCGCGAGGTAGGTAATATGAAATTTGGTGTCGGGATTGCCGAAACGCTTGGTTTTCCTCGGGAGACAGCTGAAGGGGAAAACAAGCCTAGCCGCGTGAGAGCATGTGCTTGCGTATGCAGAATGCGGAAAGCAGGAAGGGGAACGACTGACGGCGGCGGTGCACTTGCCATGTGTCGTTAATTTAACAGGAAACAACCAAAGGGATTTTTTGTAGCCGCCAGGGAGTTCTGATGAAGGTGTAGGTAGGATACGAACAGGCTGTTTATCAGAAATTTTTGTTTGTTAACAATGACCCTGTAGCGACAGCGCCCCTGAAAACTTTATGCTAAACTTTGTTCCCCGCTGATTATCTTTTATGATGAGATAGATTTGGCAATGAAAACCCTGAAAATAGCACCAAATAATTATGCACCAGAAGATTGTTATGGAAATATACAGCTATTACAACTCTTAATCCACAACTACCGTTATGCACGGAGGGTTAATACAACAGAGCTGTTTTAATCAAATTGATGCCGTTCGAGGTCCCATACTATCGTCCTTGGCCTTGCATAAGGCGACCTCCTCCTTGTGTCTGGGGAGGTGGCTGTTGCGGTTGCTAGATTCATGCTTAGTAGTCTGACCAAGATAATACACAAAATTTTAAAAATTAGAAGTTACCTGAGCCATAACCGTACTCAAGAGTGCGTTTCCTAATTTGCCTGTAATTGCTTCACATTCAGCCAAAAACACGCGATTGAGATTGTAAAAGCTGGAAAATGTCGCGGGATCCGTGAGCGCGTTCAAATCCCGCCGCACATTAATGATTCGTGCCGAACGGACTTGCGTAATGTCGGCTGCCGCCATGATCAAGTCCGAAATATCAAGGATCGATTCCATCGATGCAGTAATGTCCAGGAGTAACTTTTGATGCATCGATAGCCGACGCAGAAGTTCGGAAACCGAAGTATATATGTCAACTAGCATGTCCTCGAATTCTTGCGGCCGCATTTCTCGTAACATCCGTTCCAAGGCAGCGGATTTCTGAGCCGTCGTCGTCGTGCGCCCGGTGTTACTGCTCGCAACGGACGCCGTGTCGTCATTCGCATTAGTTGGCAAATTTCGTTTTATGATATTCTTGACCTCACGCATAATCGCGTCCCTGTACCGCTGAACTCCAGATTCAACCGCTCCAATCTTGGCAAGACCTTCCAAATGTGAGCGAACCTCCGGTTTCAACTTGTCCGGCACATTCAAGTAAGATGTATTGATCGGGGGTGGCGCAGAGCCAGATGGAGTCAATGTGGCTCCGCTTCCTAATTTAACCTTGGAATTCGTATATGTTCGGCTCAGGCGGTCCAGTGTGTCTTGGGTCGGAACTGATGCCATATGCCGGCGAATATCCTCAATTAGGCAACCAGTAAAGCGAGCTTGGTACTCATTCGTTACACGCGCCCGCAATGCCCGAAGCTGATCACGCACCGAATCCATTGCCGGAACTGTAGATAAGACGGATAACGGAAACTTCCAGCTCCGGCACTCCTCTTTCTCGGCTTGAAGGTCCGCCAGCCCAATCTTGGCATCAATAATCTTTTCGACCTTGAATGTAGCATTCCAGCACCCATCCACGTCACCATCTCGCGATAACTTTTCCGCATCTCTGGCTGCCTCGGATGCCAGAGCCATTTGGTCGGTTGCCTGCTGCAACCGTGCAACGTTTTCCCTTCGTTTCTGCAAACGTACAATCTCAAGTCCAATCTCGGCCTGTTCTTTATCGACACGACGAAGGTCCTCTCGCAGACCTGCAATTTTGTCGACCGCATTTGCTGTTTCCGTGTGCAAATTTCGCAAATCACCCAATGCGGCAAAGAACGATGGTGAGGCTTTCGATATTTCATCGATTAAATGCACTTCCACGGTATCTAGGTACCAGGATAACTTCTCCTGCAAAATGGCATTATTTGCCAGTGACTTTCTAATAGACGATGGCTGAGCTCCGGGCTGGGACACTAATGTTGCTGATGATGACGTCGCCGTTGATGAAACGGGACTTGCCGCCGGTTGAGGTGTTGATGACGCTAATATTTCTGACCGCTCCGACACAACGTCAAAGATGCGCGGATTCTCGAGTTTGAAATTTTGTTCGAAATAAACCTGTGGAATTGTCGATAGTGGGGTCATGGCCACTGATTTTCGTCGACGAGATCGTCGTTGCCGTTCTGGCGGTCTCTCGTCTTGCGATCGTGCGGAAGAAGTGCTTGATCCGCCGACATACTTCATTAATCGTGATTCGAGCATGTCGAAAAAATTAGGTGCCGCGAATGCGGAAGCGAGCGAATCGGTCCTGGCGGGGACGTTTGGTGGCCTTGCCGATAGCGGTTCTAGACTGACCCTTTCTGTGGTATCTGATTTTATTCCGCGCAGATGATTGTATCTTTCAAATTCTGATGACAGGCTGTTGACATATGGCTCGAAATCTTGAGGGGGTACAATGTTCACGTTCGTAAGTACTACCGGCGGAATATCCCGGGTGGTTGGTGTATATGACGAGTTCGATAGGCCCTGCGGGGAATTTAAAATGGTAGAGATAGCTGTCCGACTTATTGTTAGCAAGAGACCGGGCAATGGCATTTGAATGCAAAAACCCCATATTTTTACCGTTTGTGCCAATAGTGCTCTGGTTAAATCCAAGCGTTGACAAGTCCCGTCGTAAACTGAAGAGCGAGGTCCCGTTACTAGTAGATGCTCTGCGTGCATTATTGTCACTACCCATCGTTGATGATCCGGCGTAAGGCACGGCGAGATTCAGGTGGGATTGTGCCACTAGCGAGCCGGTTGTCGAGAACGATGCCGAATCGTATGAGACTGAGGATAAACTCGGCGACGCTGGTATATCAATGGACGCGCCTTCTAATGTCTGTTGGCTATCGTTGTTGTCATTGTTTGCACAACTGCCATTGGCAGCAGGAGCGCTCGTCTTACTCGGACCATTATTCATGTCCTCAGGCTTGCCGTCTGATTTGCGGGCATTTTCTGTATTCGAATCTGTGTCGCTCAATCCATTGGCACCAGTCGCAATTAACTCGGTCCTTTCCGGACCCAGGCCCGTACTTGTCTCTGCCGAAACTCCTGCAGACGGCGCCGGTTGAATGCTTCCTTGCAGATCGGCATTTTGAGGCCCAGACGCCATACGCAGCAATCACTGAACCCACTAGGCGGGGATCCGAATGCTGCCGCTAAATTCTTGCGAGCGTGATGGCGGAGTAAAACGTTGGTTCTCTTGTTGAATTATTGTATATGATTGCGTAAGTTATCAACGCATATCAGCCACTATGGCTTGGATTAACAAGGTTGTGGCACAGATAACGGCGCCTTGACTTGTAATCGGGTCCCTGCAGGGATCTGGCAAAATGGTAATTACTTTTTTCATGACCCGTGATAAGACGTATTCTGCGGTTTGGTTGATATGTACATAGAGAACGTCTGCATGGCTCAAATCTCATGGGTGTGCGGTAATCTTTCGATATAATTTGCAATACCTCTGGGCAATAATGTGGCAGGAAACAATAGGCCAATCTAGTATCAGACAGTGTCTTTTTATTGACGAAATGATAAGTAATAAAATTGGATATATTTTATAGCTTGCCTTGGAAGTGAAAATAAATGTCGGATATATAGTTATTAACGGTTGCACTGAAATGACCTTCGAGGAAATACTAATCACCAGGCATTCTTAGCGTTGTTCCTATACATTCTGCGTATCTCTGTATGTGCTCATGACTAATTCACTAATAGCAGCAATGCTTTGTATTTTACGATAAGTATGATTTGTGAGATGTGGACCTTCGTTTGGCCAAATCGCAGTGGCCGTTGTGGGTTGGTTTCGACAATCGCTTGCCCTGTGCAAAAAGATATGACACAAATTTAGTGTGTGGTGGCCTTTTCCAAAAAAACACATTAACACAACTCCGCACATCGGACCCACGACCAACCCGCTACTCTTTTAAACCAACCAACCTCCGTATTTCGCGACAACATCAACAACATATTCAATTCCACTCATTGTTCATTTTCCCAAAATTCTCGACACGACAATCGATTCCTTCCCTCACTCCTAAATCACAAATGGTAAGTCATAATGCCGAAACGAGAGACAATGGTTGTCGACAACGAAGGCTAATGAATCCGATAATAGTCCACCCCAGTTTCGGCACCAGCTCCACCCGGAGGAGCACGTAGTGCTGTCCGGTAAGTTTTTTGTTTTTTTTCACTCTGTCATTGTTCGCATCGATTCAATTGCCCTGCACGAACCCCCGGGGCTTAATCATTACAAAAAATTTGTTTTAACCCCAAAAAATAGTCGCCGAGCAACGCAACAACATCAGCAAAACGTGGCAAACCAGCGCCCGAATTCGACCCGTGCGGCCGGTGCCGGCGGCTCGAGTTCGACCATGCTAAAGCTGTATACGGACGAGGCGGCCGGTTTGATTGTCGATCCCATGGTGGTCATGGTGCTCAGCATTGGATTCATTCTTAGCGTGGTTGCGTTGCATATCATTGCCAAGGTCACAAATAAGCTGATTGGCAATTAAAATATAAATTAAGCCGGAGGGGAGGGGCAAAAACCGACAGGCGGCGAGCGGGCGGGGAAAACGATAACAGTTGACCGGCGAGAATGGACAAACGGGCAAATGAAATTGCCAAGAGTTTGTTTGTTTGTAATGGCATCCGAAGTCGTCGATATCGGCTCTTTTGACGGCTTGTCATTAATCACCAAAAAGGAGTTGTTACGATACTGCAATGATCATGGTATAGAGAGAAGAACCTGAAACCATTAAAAAAAATGAATTTACATTGTCTAGGTTGTCAAGATTGTCGCGTCATTTGATTTTTGTATGCATGGAAATTATTTGTACAAATTATAGTATTACGTATTTCTAAATATTATGACCAGCAGACTAATGCAATGCTCATTCACTTAATCTTACAAGTTACACGGACCCATGATATGATGCAATATGAACAAGGTGCCATCTGTGTGAATATGAAACAACCCACCCAACGTGCATGCATGCATATTCCATATTATTTCAACAAGAAAAACCCGCTAATTTTTTTTTTAAACCCCAAGTACCCAGAAATAACAAAGCGCGAAAAGAGAAAAAACACCCTCCCGAATTTTTAATTTTGCCTAACCTTAAAGTTCCCAACCCAAAAAATATGCAAAGCAAATCTCAGACGAAATGCAAAAAATTCTATGCCCTAACTAACCATTACCATGGATTGGTTCTTGCTCTCGCGAATACCAGAGACAGGCTTGATTGTGGATGTGGTTGACGAGCACCGGCGCCGCCGCCTAGTCACCGGCACAGACGTAGCAGAGACGTCGATCTGGGACGCGACATCATCATCATCGTCATCGTCATCATCATCGTCATCAGTTTGTTGTACCGGACTCGCAAGTAGGCTGTTTGCCACGCTAGAAGAGGATGACGATTCCGCATACAAGTCCGATATTTCACCAGAAGAATCGTTCTCGTGGGCATCAAAGATCGGGACGTCGGTCTCTAACTTCAGCATGACGTCTTCTGCCACGCTCATGGTGTCGGCAAGCTTCTTGTCCTTCTCTGGTTGAGGTACTTGGTCGTCCTCGCGTTCGTAAAACAGGAGGACGACGTTTCCTTGGGCAAGGACTTCGTCGAGCGTGGCCTCACGTACGTCCCTGTCGGACGCGCGAAGCCATTGATCATCACCTACCCTTCGATATGCAACATAATGGCCAAACGAATGCGATCCGAAATGAATAACAGTGCTGGTCAAGATGTAGGAGTCGCCGACCGCACTACATCGCTCCTCATCGTCGTAACCGTCACTAGCCATGGAGCAAAAATACTTGCCCATTCTCACTCGCTCAGGAAATTCGACCCTCGTATTCTTCTTTTGGGCCACACCCGACCGCACGTCGTATTCAGATCGATTAATATGCAACGCCAGCGCAGCCGGCGCCCTGGCAAGCGCGACCTGTCTCTTCTTACGTGTCGATACAAGGCGGGGAGGTTTCAACTTTTCGAAATCCTCGTCCATGACTGTCGGATGCGAGAGGGCCTGTTCGATAGCGTCGCGCCTGACCCCGAGGATTTGCATGATTTCGGGAGACGATTTGCCTAGTTGAACCGTATTGGCCGCATTGACAATCAGTCGGTCGAGCTGGGCTTGTGCTGCCATGAGTGAGCAGCGCTGGCAATCTACATTGTCGAGGATTTCGGGTGCCGTGTAATTCTCGAGCAAGGATTGTATTGTTGCTGTCGACTCGAACCCGTGGAGGAATAATG